>OY720027.1:12057319-12241371 GCA_963082485.1 Eudonia mercurella
CCTTTATAGTTATCTAATCCAAATTGAAAAAGGGCGGTGGAGATAATAATGATCGAAGGTGCTGTTTACTTTGCCATACAATCCAGTATCGTCTAACGAAAACGACTATATCGTTCAACGTAATTGAAATTAACCCTTTTACGAAACACAAAAGATCTCGTTTTTAATGTTTTTAATTATTAGTATTATGATTATTGTGAATGAAAAAGTTAAGCAAATCACTATCCACATATCCATTGGTCTGAGTGAACAATTGTAAAAGTAGAACATTAAAACCTGTATTAGTCTAGTTAAACTACCGTCCAGTTATGAGGGATAACTTTTCTGATGAATCAATTAACAGATGGTATTTGTATGTTGCCTTACGCAAAAGTAATTGTCTTTTGTCCAATCATTACATTTAATGTCGTAGTCCATCTTTGTAGCCTAAAGTGATAAAGGAAATTTTGAATTTTAATAACATAACAAAAAAACCGTTAATTGAAAAGGAAAACAAACATTAAATTGAGCATTCCTTTTGAAATTTTTAACTATTTTGCAATGGTAGTAGTATGTGCATAACTGACGGTGTTAAGTAATTTATTGACATAACAGGTTCGGACATTCCTAATTCTTAACTACATAATTCTGGCATATTTTTTCAAGTTTTTTCATTAAGTACCTATGCCATATCAGATCTAATAACTGATAGAATTGGAAGTGTCCGACATATTAATTGTAGTCATATTCTAAATGTCCTTAGTTTGTACTGCAAAATTAATTAATAATTGCATTTTAATTAATCATGTGATTGAACTGTCGCAAAATCGGCCATTTTCTGTACAGTTTTATTAACTTTTATTTAAATGACAAACTAAAATTTTAAGATTGATAATACGAATTATTACATGTAAGTGGACGCATTACTAGAATTAATTTAGTGTAATGGTATTGAAAATCTCATACGTCACAAATTACATTACATTACATTCAAAACGATTTTATAATGTTTCGGGCGTTGAAAATGTATTTTAGGCTATTAAGCTCTGCATATATACCTATATCTATTGATTACTTAGGTATACAGCCTATTCGAATTTATTTAGCAATACCTATGTGTTTGTCATTGAAATAAAGTTTGTTCAGGTAATATTGTAAGTCCATGCTCATAGTCATTGCGTTTTTGACGCGCTTAGGGAGTACTGACGTAATTCGACGCTTGTAGCAAGTTAATTAAATTTGTATTCCATTCCACAATGTCTTTCCTTCACCATATTATATATAAAGAAATTATTTTGCATTTAATGTAACTATTTTATTGTAACCCTACATCGAATCCGGGCAATAAGAATCTCTGAACGTAAAAGGAATTGATGTGTCGATGGAATTGAAAATAATCACAAAATAATAATCAAATATTTATAAAATAGATTTTTGTATGTCAACGTTATTCTAATGTAGCCCTGCCTCCAATTAACTTTTAATATAAAGTTTGAAGCATAGTAGTGTGTGCGACGTCAATTGCATCAAGCGTTCACTAGGATGACGTGCTCCGGTCGTGTGATGAGTTCTTCACGCTGTATATAAAATTAACAGACCGTTATATGGTTCTAGTCTACGACACGCGTAGTTTTCATTATTCACCTTTTAACAAGTTCATTTTGTGCACGCTATATCTAGTGCCTGTTTTACGTGAGATACGTTTTACCGTGATATTACTCATTTAATGTCATCATATCATTACATTATCTAGTAGTTTTAATGTACATAAATACCTACATAAGATATTTAATATATTAGATGACATAATTGTACAGTCTTCAACAAAACGGTTGGCCACTTTTAAAATTTCGCAGTTGATTACAATCTCGCCCGATGTTAAGCGAAGAAAGAGTAATAGAGTTTATACTCGAATAAATTCGACTCGGCCAAAAATTACTGCGTTTAAGGTATTTTTTGATAGGGCCGTCGTATTATGACGAATCCAAAACTGAAAAAGTGAGAAAGTGTAAAACCATTTTTTGCTGACTATATGCATTGTAATGATAACGCATAATCCAAATTTTATTTCTTTAATTTTTGTACGACACGATGCCTCTGCTTTTACTTAACATTGCAATAAATAAAAATGTCACAAATAGTTTCTATTGTAATGCAGTATAAATAGAAGGCTTTAATTGACCTTTTATACATTCCTTCTTTAAGAACTAGTCATAATGTATTAGAGAGAATATAACGAATGTATGCTCAAATATTTATTGGGCACTACTGTAATCGTGAAGTACCCAAGAATATCGTTGTTTTTACGCTAGGGGTCTAGGAGTTTTATATGAGTATTACTAATTTTATATGCCTTGGTCGCGTGTGGCATTATACAGATCTTTCTTCATAAACGTCGAGTAAACTTCCTCACAATAAGGCTATTATGTATATAATTTGTATTTGTCTTCTATGGAGGTTTGATGTACTGTGAATGTGAGTGTTGGGCGGTGGTTTACTCGGATTAGCTTAAGAGATCTTACCAGCAGTGGACACTTAAAAAAATGTGCCAATTATTTCCACTTTAATTTTTAGAATTTACTTAGAAACTTTCGTATAATTGATACAAAAAAAACTTTCTGACTTTGTCGTGTAATATGTTTGTCGTAAATATTTTTTATTGTGATATATCTTTTAGTGCTCCGTATAAGCACTGAGTATTTAGTTGTATTTAGGGACAAACCTATAGTTTGATATTGAAGTAATTGAATTGTAATGATAATAAGAATGAATCCAAGAACTTTACAGTACAATCTACTTAAAATACATTGAGAGTGTAACCAAGACAACTGTGTTTTAAAAGTGTAATGTGCTTTGAAATTGTACAGCAACAATTAATTTGTATAACTGTTTTATAAAACTATTAAGCCAAGTAATAAATAATCATTAATAAATTGTAGTTTTATTTTTTAGTGACACGTAAGAAAATGGTAACAAATGGTAGTTTTATGCAAAGTAAGTTTGTCCGTGGTCTAGCAATGGTTTCCCCAAGCTCTCTGAACACGTTACTGTGCACATGTATTATGGTAAAAGAAATAAGCGTGCTCGAGGAGCTTGATGGCGCAGTGGCCAACGCGCCCGGTCTGCGATTGCTGAAGATTGTCTCAGGCTCAAGCCACTGGATACGAGCAGCACAAAACTGGGGGTCGACCGCCTAACTCTCTCGCTTTCGATCGCTTTGAAGGCGAGGCGAGGAGGAGGCGTCATCTTGTCATTTCGAAAGAAATATGAAAGCAATATCAAAAGCTATAGGCTATAGCTTTCGATATTATTTGATATTATATTTCGATATTATATTATATTAGAAAGCGAGGGGAGGGCCTCGCTTTCAAAGCGATCGAAAGCGAGTGTTAGGCGGTTGGGGGGCTGGTTGTTGTAGAGATCATTGAGGGAGGCCTGACGAGCAGTGGACGTCTTTTGGCTGAGATAATGATGATGATGATGAAAGAAAAATACTTTCAGAAAATATCTGCGTGGGTTGGGTACAAAATATAAAACGTTAAGAAATTAAAAGAGTGATTTTGCTCCACCACATCATTTATTAAACATAATATAGACAATACATCAAAATATATATTAGTACTAAGTTACCTACCTACATAAATGTACAATGTAATATAACTGTCATATTCATCATGATTTTAAATATGTAATTTTGACATTATTTACCAAATATTTTATAAGAGACAGTGCTTCTTTAGCAAAATATGTAGGTATTCGTCCGTTTATAATAAAAATGAATACCGCGCTAGCCAACAATAAGCTGCTCAGTTGATCTGGCGTGGTACAATCAGTTGAGCTTACATGAATAATTTTTTAAAATTTACTATAAAATCATTAGAGAAATCTAAAATATCCAGACCATTTTTAATGCAATGGCATCCAGACACTTGTAATAACCAATGTTAAGGTCTCCTTCAGGTATGCTTGGCATCTATAGCAGTGTAAATCATGAAATAACTTGAAGTAAACTAGCCGTGTTATGGCCATAGACTGTCTAGTGTTTCATTCGTACTAAAGTTAAACATGTACGTGTTCGAATAGTAACAAAACTTGCATTATAGGCACACTGTTATCGAAAAAGCCAACAATTACAAAATTAATTAAGGAAAGTACCAATTTGTAATAATTTCGTATGGAAGATACTACAGTAGGCGTTAAATGGTCTTAATATTATGTAAATTATAAGTTAAAATAATTAATCTTAATGTATTTCTATTAATGTAAATTAAGAGTATTGTCATTTTTGGTAGTAAATGTCGACTAGAACAATGATTATCTTTGTTAGGTGTCATTTAAAAAATATAAGTAGAAAGCTTTTGGTAATTATACAGAGTAGGTACGCATTGCGAGTTTTCGTCGCTGCGTGCGTTAATTTTTTCCATGCAAATTTGTGTTTTCGTTAATGTCTGATTTCTGAGAATGTTTTTGTTAATGTGACCGAATGGAGAATAAAAATCGGCACGATATTGTATGTAGGTACATCATTAAGATCAGTAATCAATGTAAATTTCGTTTTATTTCACGATTATGTGTGCACTGTGATGGTCAGAACTAAGCTACGTCCGCATTATTATACTTATTTGCTATAGATAAGAACATCAAAATGTTTTCATAGCATTAAAGAATTATGAAAATAGTACCCTGTACTTACTTTTATTTAGGTTTACACAGTTACTTTAAATATCGAGATAAGTGAGATTGTTAAGCATTTCTTTCCAACTCGATTCATTGTGGGAAATAAGAAAAAAGAACATGCATAATTAAAATAATCATTAATTACGATTACAATGATTACCACTAATTAATAGTAGAAATAATTAAAAACTATAAATACATTATTATTTTACTTAAAATAACGAGTAAAATTAAAAGTGAATCTATCTATTAAAGCAACTATTTATAAGTTCATTAGTGTAGTGAGGCAGGTACATTTTATTACAAAACTAGATGGGAAGAATATTATTAAAGTTCATTTCAATCAGAAACCTTTCATTATATACCTATTTAGTGACACATGCCACTGAAACAGAGCTATAAAAAGAATACAATAGTTAAGTGTTTTTATGTTCATTATTTTCCAATTGTAAACCATTAGGTACACACTGTATATATGCAGTTGTATACAACATATTAAGACTAGAATTCTAAGTTTTATTTACAGATACTCTATATAATATAGGAATGTATTTCAATAATAATGCAGACTCCATAACAATTGAGTTACACATAAAACAACAAAAGGTAACTAGTTCTAAACTACAACTTATTGGGTATAATTATAGAAATATATACACTACCAATAAGTTTTCGTTATAAATGTGTGCATAAAGGGATTGAAATTTGATGAAAATAGGTTAAACAAATAGACATCAAAATAACATATCCTAAGTACTTCAACATTTTCCGTTTTGAAATCTCAATTTTCATTAATTGACCTTATTGGTGGTGCATAATTACATTCAAGCATTATAAGTTACATAATTCATTAAAAAAAGGCAAGAGTTTTATTACTATAAATAAATACCCTTCATTTGTCACACACATCAATTATAGTAGGGGAGCCCACGATGCTAAATGGGGATTTACTCGAACGTCATAGAGATCTATTGGGTTGCGAAGCTTAGATGATAACCGTTATATTAATTTCCTCTTTGGATGATAAAAAGAAAAAAAATGTTAGATAATGTATACCTTTTCATCGGTGGGGGGAGCGATCGTCCAAAGATTTTCAAAAATGTAAAAAAAAATTGTTGCATGCATGCATACTCGAGCGCGTCAGATATTGACACTATCCATCTCCGACGTATTTTTAATAATGTATGTATGTTAATCTGATCGTTTGCATGGTGGAGGAAGGTCGTAAGTAAGGGTTGAAAATTAGAAAAAAAATTCTCGAGCGGCGTCAGATCTTCTAAGGGGATGTTATATGAACCTAAAAAAAGCTCTGATTCAATAATCTGACGATTTGGATGTGACGCAATCTCGCGGCCATTATTCGAATGAGCAAAAAAAATTCGCCATTTTGAAATACTCAAGCGCGTCAGATTAAGATATATATAGTTCATCTTTATGTCCTTTATGTCCCGTGATCGACGTGATTGTAATCGTCAGATTATGTGACAGCACGTCTAGAGGGATTCGCCTAATCTGACAATAAAAAATATTTTTTTTCGATTTTTTAAAATTCATTGAACTTAATTAATTGAAAAGCTCAGGAAATAGCATGCAAATAAAAAAGTGTATGTCTTTTAAGTAGAATACATGTAGGTACATATTTATAAGAAAATAAAAAATATTTTTTTTTAAGCATTTTTTTAATCATCATCTTCATCTGTAGAATCATCTTTCTCTTTTGGTTCGATTTCCGCTCGACTTTTCGAAACGCGGAGTGGGGAATATAGGCATCACGCAGCTGCACGCATTAAACTTTATCGACGAACTTTTGTTACTTTGGCTTGTGGAAACCGTCAGAATATATATTTTTCGTGATCCTTGAAATATTTCCTTCGATATAAAAAAAAATTTAGCCACGCTCGAGAATATCGAGATGACGTTTTTTTTTACAAGTTTGTAACCCTCCCACTTCTTTACGTCACTCGAAAATTGTTTAGTGGAATATACACTTTTTTGCATGTAATTAACTCACCCTACCTTAATCTGACGCGCTCGAGAATTACTGATGATCAATATTTTTTTACTAATCTGATCCTTTATCCTTGATGGGCGGCCATATATATGGGGCTCATATTTGGTGGAGGTACTTAACCGGGTACAAGGTATCCCCCTGTATGTTAATCTGCCGCGCTTTAGTAAATCCCGAAATCCCGCTTGGGCTCGTACTATTACAACAATAATAAATATAGCTTATCTCTATTATCATTTGCTTAATTAATGTAAATCTAAGTGATCAGTTTTATGGTGCACTTCAAAAGGTTCGTTCTCGGACACAACTATAAATAAGTGTAATAAACTCTGCAACTTTTTAATTAACTTTTTTTAAAATTTAATGCATTTATTTTAATTATTGAACAATTTGTTTGGTATTAATTGCGAAATTCTTGCTATTCTGCTAATTGAATGATAGTGATAGATATTTAATTACCTACTTAGAAATTAGTTAAAAATATTACAATGTTATATGTATAAATATTCTCAAATATATTCCATACATTTAAAATGATATATACATAATAACATAGTCTATCAATCTTATCTATTCTCAGATTATATATCAGTAGGTAGTATGTCCGGTATCAGATACTGGCAAAGATCCATCTCTGAATTAACAAATGTTACTTTACCTGCAGTGTTTTCGTCAAGCCTGAAAACAAATAAGGGAATAATATAATTATTGAGGACAAGCTTGTTGGCACAGTGACTGGCACCAAGTTTGAGATCATGAATATTACCAAACTTTTTAATTGAGTTGCCAGATAGAATGTGATATTAAAAATAAAATTCATATTCAACCATTGTTCAGCAGTTGTTAACACCCACCAATATGCCTTGCATGGCATTAGACTGGTGTGAGGGTTATGGGCTATTCCTCCACATGCCATCAATCAATGTTTGTCAATGTTGGAAGGCCTGAATATTTTAAGGCTGATCACAACGACTTAGAGCAAGTAGTCTAGTATTCAATAATACAAAACATTATGAACTTTAAAGGTAATTGTGATGAATACTGTAAAGCAATACAGGGTATGAGGGTATGTACCACGCGTCTGTTTAGCTTGGTACTCTACATCAATCTTAAAAAATATTTAAGTGCAGTAGTAAAAAAACAAAGTAAACATACCAGCCCTTTATAACAGCCCAGCAGCCAGAAAAGAATGTTGGAGCATTGATGATAAGGCAGACACCCAACCGCTCAGGATAGTGCCTGCTCAGCAGCCAAATGAGGTTCTTCAGCACTTGGTAGTCCATGCAGGAGAGTGTGAAGTTGTTTAAATCAAATACAATGCACAGATTGTCAATTACTTCCTCAAAACATTTTTTACTTGCATCTTCCTGTGGACACACATTTATAATTTATATTCGTATCAAAATGAATCTTAAAAAAATTAGGAAAATTATTGTGTAGAGGTGGCTTTCCACCTGTAAAGCACTTAGGTAAAATAAGAAGACACCCTACACAATAAAAATATTAGACAACATATCATACATTGTTCTGATCCCAAGGTAAGTAGCTAATAACTCATGCGGTTGTCTCAAAATAAACCAAGCACATGCAAACATTGGCCTTACATGTTTAAATAAAGGATTTGAGTTTAAATCAAAGATAAGATTATTAATTAAAGGTAAATGACATTATTTGTTACTTAAAGCAAATTGGTCACAAGACTTATAGCTGTTCATCACTTATGATCATCTATTCACATATCCACATATCAGATCTAAGGATCTATTAGACATAATATGCTGAGCGGAAACCAATTTGGTATATCATCATCATCATCATCAGCCCATTTTATGTCCCCACTGTTGGGGCACAAGCCTTTCCTATGGATGGATAGGGAGAACGGGCCATAAACCACTAAGAAGAATGTAATCATTACTATTTACCAAACAGTAAACAATGAACTTGGTGAGGTCATCAATGTTCCTGTCGCTAGAGCTGTGATTCTTGGCCGGTATGTACACAATGGGTCTGCCAACAATGTCACGGTGCCTCAGGACTCTGGCTTTGTTGGAGTATTTTTCTATGAGCTCCTTATCATTTTGTAGTTCACTTACACCATATTCTATGCGCCATTTGTTGGTTTTTATAATAGCCTGAAATTATATATATAGTTATTATATTTATTTAATATTATAATAAAGTATAAAAGTATCAAACACATTTATGTTTGTTTCATTTACTAGAGTTTAACATGCTTTAAACTGATGCTGTCTCTAATAATGTATTTATTAACAAATTTAAAATAGTATTTGTTTTCAACTAGAACTAACTTTAGTCTACATTTTGATAGAAGATTATCTTTGGACATAAGAGCAGCCGAGCCAGGTATGAAACACTTGGGATCTTTTGTGCAATGGGGTTGCACAAAAGATCCCGATGGGTCGAAATGTTGCTGCAAGAGGGAAACCTCAGCAGGCCCCACTAAGATAAGATAAGATAAGATATTTGGACATTAAGCCAATACCCGTCAATTGTAGTGACAACTGTTTTCAATAGTGGTGAGATTATGATGAGGAGTTGAACTGTGAGACACTATAAAGGCTATTTGTAACTTTGTACTTTGTTCACAGTGTGCTGCACATATACTATTTATATTTATAATATTATATAAAAATATATTATATTTCAAATTTATAAGGTGGTTATTGAGACTCAACAACCTATGACGCTAAGAAGAAATAGGTAAAATCGATTGGTAACAGATAAGAAGATTATGGAATACCATTAGTGTAACGCTTACCTGGAACGCTTGATCTACAGTTTTAAAGGCTCTGAGATATCTGCGTAACGAGAAATCATTATGGTACTGAGCTGGATCAGCGCTAGCGATTAAATTCATCCTTTCCTTTAACTCCTTGAGATCTGTTTCGTTAACCGGTTTCAGCTCCTCTGCCATATTCTTTGAATTAATTCCAAATTGATAAAGACGTATTAACTTAGATTACAGTTAGACGTTGCTGTAAATTATATTGTAACCGTATATAAATTTATAAAGTGAAATAACGTAAAATCTCCAAAACACTTCAACGTTTATATCGCGATTGGCTGACTGACAGTAAAATAGCGTTGCATGCATTGCATATAATATAAAATGTCGATACCCGATATTCTATCTATCGCATCGAGACTATAAATATCTTAAACAGTTTGTTAGAATAATCATTATGAATTTCTAATAATTTGTGATTTTGTTGATGACTAAAAAACACCAACGCTATTGAATTCAGATGCTATCGATTTCTCCAACGATGGTTTTAAGTCAATATTATAATATATTGATTATACCTAGTACGTATTGAAAGGCACAATACTTATTTTAATTCATGCTTTTTTAAGTGAAGCAATTTGAATTATATTAGGTATAGTACTAGACAGTGAACTAAAAACAATTTCAGTATTGAGATTTAATTAAGTAGATAGTAGATACTATCAGTGATTATGTCTTTCATTAATAGCAGTTCCCATATTGGTATTTTAAATTACCGAAATACCGATTGCATCGATTGAGTCCCGTCTATAACCAACAATCATATTCACCTATCGATAGTCTGAAAATCGATAGCTAGGCAACGCTATACTGACATATGGCTGTGACGTCAAATGACAACTGGTCAACTGTCAAGGCCGTTCTTACCGCCGCCCGGTCCGTGACACGCTTACTAGTTTACTACTACTAGCGACACGACTTTTAGAGGAGGTTTTGTAGGAAGGAGGAGGTAGAGAAAGATTTGATTTGATTTGATTCAGCCCTCCCATCCCTTGATAAGGGCCTCGACTCTGCTATTGTAAAATGTTCACAATTCTGAAATTTTACCTATAACGTACCTTTATACCTAAGACACACGGAAGACGTTTTGAAATAACTGAATGGAGTCCTTGTTTGATTGGCAAAATAAAAGTGAATTTAAATACCCTGTATTTTTATGTGAAATAATGAACTTCATCATGATTTTCATGTCAGTGTTATTACACTTATGTTGAAACTCTTTTTAAATCTCTTCATAGTGTTATCTATTCTACTAGTCAAGTCCTTTTATTTGATACCCACATTGAAGGGGTTGTGAAAAGAAAAAAATTAACATGCCATTTTGTTGGCGGCCACATTGTATTCTCATTTTATTTTCATAAAGAACTATTCTACTAATCAAGCCCTATTCATTTGATACCCATATTGAGTTAGTCGTGATAAAATAATTATGTAACCCGCCATTATGTAGCGGCAGCTATCTTGGATTTACAATGATACCTACCGAATGATTGAATTATATTGTCATCAGAACTAAAGATGTGTACCAAATTCCAGATCAATCCGTCAACAGGAAGGGGGTCAAATTTCAATGACTAGATTTGACCCAAACAAATAAACAAATAAATAAACAGGGCAAGCTAAATAAAACCGTTTAAAAATAATTTACTTTATCAAGTATGTATGATTTGCAATGAAAAAATATAAGCAAGTCATACATAAACCACACACAAATATCAAGAAGTCGTAACGGTCGTAAAGACATTGTTTGTAGCATTGTTGTGTTCCGGCAGCTAGAGATAAGATAGCCAGTGCCTCACTAGTTGAGGATCCCGGGTGAAGTGCGCTTCCACCAACTGGCTTTATCATCACTTAAATCAGGTGAGATCAAAGGCACTGTGCTTACCCGTAAATATAAAAAAGACCTAAAACTAGACACAAATATCAAAAAGTCGTAACGGTCGTAAAGACATTGTTTGTAGCATTGTTGTTCCGGCAGCTAGAGATAAGTTAGCCAGTGCCTCACTAGTTGAGGATCCCGGGTGAAGTGCGCTTCCACCAACTGGCCTTATCATCACTTAAATCAGGTGAGATCAATAAGTGAGTAATTATTTAAAGTGAAAATCATTGTTAACAAAATTAGCTGCGCTAGCCCACAGGTAAATTTATAGTGTATAATGTTATCTCATTTTAAGTGAACTGTTTGTTAGTTCTTATGGGAAATACATGTCTTTAAACCTAAACCTAGATCAGAGACACTGTGCTTACCCGTAAATATAAAAGAAGACCTAATCAACGAAACTACGCTAGCATTTGATATCAAGCTCTAATTACTCTCTCTTAGTAGTGTAATTTAATTGTAAATGTACTCAACTCTCACTCACATTGGCGTGTCTCGGACCGTACGCCTTGAGTATAGTCAGCGTCATAATAATCTGAGCGTTTAAGGTATTTGAGCATCTGACATGATACTCCATGTCTTAAACAATTCAATTTGTGGTCGGGACTTCTTGGCGGGAAAGTGAAAAGTCATGTCTGCGGTTTTGTTTTATTTTCGAAAATTTGTGTTATATCGAATATTAATGTGAAATAACGGTGGATTATTAACCGTTGAGTGTTCGTGAGTGTGCATGAGTGTTGGCAAATGAAAACAGTGCAACGTCACTTTTCAAACTCTCTCAAGAAGTCCGCCCGAGGACTTAGTAAAGCCCCACATCTTTACTGAGATACTCGAGGGGTTGGGGGGTATATCATTTATCACTTCTCATTTCTATTATCATTCATTATCATCATACAGAAAAAATAAATTGTTTATTTATGTATTACTTGTTAGAAAATTTACTTTGACACTGGCTAAATGTGCTAATCGCAAGGCATCAACATAAAGAAAAAAAAAATTGTGGTCAATTACTGATCAAATAAAATATTCAATGGACAACTCTTATTCACGGACTTCTTGGCGGGAAAGTAAAGAGTCATGTCTGCGGTTTTGTTTTATTTTCTAAAATTTGTGTTATGTCGAATATTAATGTGAAATAATGGTGAATCATTAACCGTTAAGTGTTCGTGAGTGTGCATGAGTGTTAGCAAATGAAACAAAACAGTGCAACGTCACTTTTCAAATTCTCTCAAGAAGTCCGCCCGAGGACTTAGTAAAGCCCCACATCTTTACTGAGATACTCGAGGGGTTGGGTGGTATATCATTTCTCATTTCTATTATCATTCATTATCATCATACAGAAAATAAATATTGTTTATTTATGTATTACTTGTTAGAAAAATTACTTTGACACTGGCTAAATGTGCTAATCGCACAAAGCCATCAACAAAATGAAAAAAAAAAAAAAAACTCTTATTCACACTTTTTGGAAGTCAATGGATCAGATGGGTTACTCTTGAAACACAATTGCAATAATCAATTTCCAATCCCAAATCTAAAAAATTCAAATGGCACTCTTAAAAGCGATAATAGCGCCACATTGGATTTAACTTGCTTGGAAATTCAGTGAACAAATTATTATCGAGAGGGGGCGTTCCGAAATAGCGAAACTTATCCCAATATCGATACATATTAATCGCATTGGAATTGCATTGAGATTGAGTTTGCGTCAAGAGTAGCCTACCAGGCTGGCAATAGACAGAAACAAATGACGTGAAGAAGAGGAGGCCTATAATGTAACTTATGGAATGTTTAACTTATTGTTGTATTTAAATGAAAATAAGTATATACTGCAAATAAAACTGATATTTAACCTGTAAATATTTATTTCTAGTTTCAATAATGTTACGTAATATATTTTATCTACTAAAGTGTTCTCGCTGCTGAAGTGAAAAGTTATGTGTGTTACACGAGAGCAAAGTTTTTTTCATCTCGTGCCTTTAAATCCCTCGCCACGCTCAGGATTCAACTTTAGAATCACTCGCTACGCTCGTGATTCAATCTTTGAATCCTTCGCTTGCTCAGGATTCAAAATCAGCACTCGCAGCAAAAAGCGACTTTGCTCTCTTGTTGCACAAATAACTATTTCACTTCAGTACCTCAAACATGTAGGTTTTGCTGCCTGAAATCAGTGAGCAAAATGCGATTTTGCTCACTGAGTGAGACAAAGTAACTTTTTAATTATTTTTTTTCAGAAAGTCGCGTATTTCTTATTCAGCCTTGGGTTAATCATACAATTCGAAACATTCACACTCTATCTCTTTCCCGCCATTAGAAAGAGAGAGAGAGACAAAGACCAGCCCTTTCGAAGTTCCAATTTTGAATTCGACCTCAAAAACAAACACGTTCGGAATCTCGTACTAACTAAAGAAATTTTGCAAAAAAATAATTGTCTTTTAATGTAATTTATTGAATGTTTAACTTATTGTTGTATTTAAACGAAAATAAGTATTTACTGCAAATAAAACTGATATTTAACCTGTAAATATTTATTTCTAGTTTCAATAATGTTACGTAATATATTTTATCTCCTAAAGTGTTCTCGCTGCTGAAGTGAAAAATTATGTGTGTTACACGAGAGCAAAGTTTTTTGCATCTCGTGCCTTTAAATCCCTCGCCACACTCAGGATTCAACTTTAGAATCACTCGCTACGCTCGTGATTCAATCTTTGACTCCTTCGCTTGCTCAGGATTCAAAATCAGCACTCGCAGCAAAAAACGACTTTGCTCTCTTGTTGCACAAATAACTATATTTTGTTACTTTTTTTATTATGCGGGAACGGTCATGCTACGCTATAATAAGCAAATACCATAATTAATTAACATAAAGTTTTATTTACTAATAATGTTTTTAGTTTACAAGTATTTGTCGCCACACTACTCATGAGAGTAGACCAGTTATATCAAACTGTGGTAGGTGAGGAACGAATCTCCTGAACTCTTCAACGGTGCAGCAGAAGCTGTAGCCGAGGTCGATGCGGTCGGGCTGCCAGCGGAGCCAGCTGAAGGCGTTGTTGTTGCGGCAGCGGTCGGTGCAGAACTGCAGGCTGCGCACCTCCGCGGCGGTATAGTAAGGGTTGTTGATGCTCACGAACGCGGTGCCGATGCGGCGAGACTGGTCGTATACCACCTGTCAAGAAATAATGTTGTTATTACCCTCTTTTGCTAGGTGAAACGCTGTTCTACGCATACACAAGCCAGAAACGAGTCTGGGTTATGTGGGACTCTCTTTATTTTTCCTTTGCCAGCCACGAAAAGTTTGATCGGGGAGGGAGACATATCCACTAAAGTAACTTGTACGGATATGACAATATTTCATTTTTATCTCCATGTTATTTATCAGAAGGATCTGCTTCAACGCCTGGTGACTGTAGGTAGCAGGTAATGACAGCAAGAAGTATTACTAAGTCATATCGGGGAAAAGTAGAAAAGATCGTCCTGGCTTAAGGGCTAAAGCCAATGCTTCATTCATTAGTCATGCAGTAATTTTTTTCAGAGCAGCTGTGTCGAGGGTAGTAGTACAGTTTTAAAGGCTCTGAGGGTACCAGTAGCCATGACCATCGCTAACATTCGTTAGGAGATGGTATCCCTAGAACAAAGAGTCCTCACCTTGTAGAAGTACAGCGGCACCGGCAGCTGAGGGTTGTTGTTTTGATCGCGGTGGAGGTAGATGTCCACTAGCCTGTTGCTTTGGTCACGCAGCTGGGTCACGCCAAAGGTGCCGGTGTAGACCATCGTGTTGTAGCCGGCCTCGCCAATGCGTACGCGCAGGTTCTATGCAATTTATTTACATTTTAATTAACAAAAGAGATACCACAAAATATATATAAAAATTACACTATTTTAAACAATATTGTCATTTAGCTTGACTTGAGTAAGACTTGCCCGTTATTCCGTTAGCATGGTCACAGAAAAGCATGGTCTCAAAGACTCCTTTTAATCGTCGAAATTAGTATTAGCACCCAGCCTCTCATACATAATAGGACACTACTTGACAATCATAAAAATATTTATTTATTTATTTATTTATTTATTTATTTACACATAAACTTACAACTATCATTACAGGTTTTTTTTTTTTTTACCCCCAATGCGATAGATGAAGCGATTGAGTTTATTTGTAACAAATTGTCCAACTAGCTAATTTTGTGAATTCGCTCAATGAACACATGAATAAATCTGTCTCTTTATCTATGAGGTTGATTGTGCAAAAGGCGCGCGTCAGTGGCGCCTCCTTCAGTAAATTAGTTCGACTTCTAGGGACGAACAGTAGGTTTGGCCGTCGTCGTCGCCATACGTATTTATCCGGAACATAAACACCCATCATCTCTAACATCTCCGGATTGGATATGTTACCTCTAAGCACCATAAAAAGATACGAAACTAGCCTGAGCTCTCTCCTGACTCTAAGCTGGTTGTATCCTACCATACCCAGAACAAATAACGTAGGGTACTGCAGTGGGTAAAATGGGTACACTCCATACAACTTTAAATACAGATATCGTATAAATTTATTTTGTACTTTTTCCAACATTAGGCTGTACTTTTGTTCAAAAGGGGCCCAAATTCCATATGACTCCTAACTAATGTATTATATAAAGCTGTTATAGCCTGTACATTAGTGAAACTATTGACCGTTCGCAAAGTAAAGCCTAGAGTTCTAAAAGCCTTTTTACAAATATCATTGATATGATCCTTAAATGTTAAATCAGCTTTAAACTTTACTCCTAAATCCCTTATTTGTTTTACTCGACATAAAGGTATTCCGTCAATGTTATAAGAGCATTCTATCGGCGTGCGTTTGCGTGTAAAAGTTACTATTGAGCATTTGGATGTGTTGAATTGTAACATATTTTCTTTGCTCCATTTAACAACCCTATCTATGTCCTCCTGGAGTTTGTCACCATCCCCCACGCTTTCTATATTCAACGACAACTTAAGGTCATCTGCAAAAAATATGTTTATTTATTATTTTTATTTTAATTTTAAAACTCTTGTTTGGTATGTGATCTTAAGGGAATTACAATTAATATCCCAAATTTAAATATTACTGTTTCAAAAATGATTGTCATGGAAACTATTTTTATTTCTATTTTTACAGCCAAGGTTTATAGTGAGTTTTGTAAGTAAATAAACAAAGATGGTACCTGTTCAAGCCAGTTCCAGTTGCCAGCGTTGAAAGGTTGCCATTGTGGTGCAGCATTGATGAAGTAGAACGTGGCTCTTTGGCCGGTGGCAAATATGAAGTCAGTCTTGGCGGCAAGATGACCGCGCGCCAAATACTGACTGCTGGTCACGTACTTATCAGCCAGTTCCTCGCCGACCAGACTGGCGATGGTGGACTTCTGTTGAACTTGGGTGTACCGATTGTTGACGTCCACTCCCGGGTAGAAGTTACCATCTGTGTCGAAAAAAGAGTCTTAACTGATGAATAAGTATGTATAATGGATATTCATTTAAAGATTGGAATTTTCAATGGAATAACTTTTAATATTGATACGTAATGTTGGTAATAGAAGATAAGCGCGCGTTTACAGTGCCCGTCAGCGCGGGAAGTTTTCACACCGTGCAGGGCAAGAGTGTCCTGTTACACATAACATATTATTATGTAGTAACAATAGTGTAAAAAAAAAAAAAACACAAATGTTGAAAAAATTTCCACGAGCAGGATTTGAACCTGCACCCTTCTGACATTCCGGGTCAGGTGCTCTTCCAATTGAGCTATCGTGGTTCTATCCAGCCCGCCGAAACTATTCAACACTTTTTACTTTGTAAGCCAAAGGCGCCCATTCAATGTCAACAACTACCGTCATTAACATCATAAAAATTTTTTCAACATTTGTGTTTTTGTAATTTGTTCGCAACAAAATTTGCTTTAAAAATCATTTTGAACATTTTTTAAACAATAGTGTAATTACATAATAATATGTTACAGGAATTTCCATAGGGAACGGGGGTTCTTTTGGATCAAGTGTAACAATAATTATCATAGCAATTATTTAAGAGTAGCTTTTTCTAGATGACGTGACTACTTCAAGAAATACACCGTAGAATAGGAGCATACACAACGAAGCTGTCATCAAAGAAATGGAGCTGTGATCAATGTTACACTTGATTTCAAAAGTAACCCTGTTTGCCTACAGTGCCTACCTATAACTAAATATTTATGAAAATACGAGAACATATAGTGACATTCCGATCTCTTGGAAAACTTTCATTCAAACCTAAAAAGAACTTTACCCAGATTCGAATTTATACGTGGACATTTTCCGTGATGTGTTTGTACGCTCTACGTCATATGAAAGGGGATTTAACAATATATTTACTTCGGAAAAGAGTTCAGATACCGGTTTTAGGGACATACTGCACAAAGCTGATAATATGGTGATTTGTTTGGGTAAAATTTTAATTACAATTCGAAAGTGTTTAACCGCCTCTGTGGTCTAGTGGTTGAGACCACCGGTTTAGACCCAGAGGTCCCGAGTTCGATTCCCAGCGGGGGTACATCTTTGTGTACTCGGTTTGGTTGGTGGTAGGACTTGTATGTCCGCCTGGCTAGCTACCACCATCTTATCTAAATATGTCGCCATAACAACAATGTTTGTAGCATTGTTGTGTTCCGGCAGCTAGAGATAAGATAGTCAGTGCCTCACTAGTTGAGTATCCCGGGTGAAGTGCGCTTCCACCAAATGGCCTTATCATCACTTAACATCAGGTGAGATCAAGGCACTGTGCTTACCCGTAAATATAAAAAAAAAAAAAAAAAAAACATTCCCACGAGCGGGATTTGAATCCGCATCCACTGACAGAGCGAATCAGGTGAAATTATATGAATTATTATTATTATTTTGAATTTATATGTGTGATGTAAGTATTGTACCAAATAAAGATTTTTCTATTTCTATTTACTTACAAATATGCTATCGTGCAAAGAAATTATAAATTGATACGACACGAAGAATAAGTTTACTTACCCGACCAGCCTGGACGGTCCACTCCGGTTTGGTGAACAGCATTCGGCGGGTTCTGTTCATACCACACGTACAACACCTCCAGACGGCTCTGATCGAAGCAGGACCAGAAGCGAGGGTAGAACGTACCATCCACGTTAAAACCAACTCTGGAATAAGTAGGTGCTTAAATAAAACCTTCTTCATTTAGATATCCTACAAAATAAAAGTTATTTTTCTTATATTACAAGGTGCTTATGCGAAGTTAGAGTCGGGATAACCAACATCGCACAATATGAACCGCGGGCGGGACGGAAGTCAATGAGGATGCACAAGATCAGGCCAAGTGGAGAGATCATACCCAACAATGGTTAAATTAAGGTTGAGAATGAAAAAGAGAGAAAGTAGAAGCGAAGTTAGCAGTTGTCGACGAAGTACACTTTGCTATTTGCACTACTCCTGGAGTTTGCCAATGTTCAATTATTTGCTGGCATGGTTTTCTGTAGGCAGTCAGAGTATCAATACTTTTGTACCATGGCCATGTCATTCGATATGGCCAACTGTCACGCCCATGCCTATTTAATTTATTTGTGAACCAACATCAATCGGGCCTACTTGTCTTTGTAGACTTTGATAGCTGACGCTACATACAGTACCATTGTATCTAATATGTAGATTAAATTAGCATTGCCGTGCATTTAATCAATCACTAAACTTACAAGCACTTACAAGACAATGCGCCTTTTACTTTATATGCATGTGAAACATTTATAAAATAAATGCCACCTTCGTATCTAAATCCTTATATTATTTACTTTTGGTTTCTTGAATGAAAACATGAGTTTAAGAATTGCATCGCTGAAAGTATTTGTGAACTTTAAAATTTTTTAAAGGTCAATATCACGTGTCATACACACAAAAGAAATTCACGTAGGTAACATAAGCTTACCGAATAACTAAGTTGTTGTTGTAGCATCTTTCGTTGGTGGCTAGAGCTTCATGGGTGGAATGCGCTGAGCAAGTGATGTCACCGAACGCTCCTTTTCCGTTAAGCCAACCTGGCCCAGAGACGAGCGCGTCGTTCACACAAGACGCCACCTGGAAAACAAATGCATCAGTTTTTACACTAGGAGCTCGCTGTCAAAATGGTGACCAAGAAATGCTCATCGATTGGTAGGCAAGACCTCCAGTTCGGTGGTCAGACGAGGCAAGAAATTAATGAATGATGCATGACGGCGCAGGACCGTGTAGAGTGGCGTATGAACGAAGAGGCTTATGCCGCCCTGCAATGATCGGAAGTGGGCTGACAATGAAATGACACTCGAGAGAAATTAAAATAATTAATTTGTTTAAGCTCTCTAAATTTCACTGTAAAATGTTTGAGCCATTTATTTTGAATGCATTAATTGATTCGGTCGCTACCTATGGCGGAGCGGCGGCCGTCACGTTGCTTATTATAATGACTTGCTGCTCGCAATTTAATGCTAGTGAACGGGTTCAATTAACCCATTGGGATCTTTTGTGCAGCCCCATCCTTTCACACTTCCTCCTCTGTAAAGATAGATGCCATAAGTTTGGCAACGTCCTTAAGAGCGAAGAGCCTGAAGTCCTCCGGTTTCGGATAGGCCGACCCCAGGAGTCCCATTCTTTTCCTAGTCAGAGAGTCGTAGTCACACAGTAGGTGCTGCATACTCCGTTTTCTCTCCACATGTACTACACAAACTATTTGTTGAAAGGTGCATTCTGTGAAGCATTTGTTTTGTGGCATAGTGCCCTGTCAAGGCACCGACGACGGTTAATCGGGCCTGCCTTCTACTGCCTCCGCATATGAACTTATTCCGTCCTAAGGCGTTTTTGCCTAGGAAGGATTTGGAGTGTTTCATACCCTACCCTCTTTCCATTCGATGCCGTGCCTGTTGCAGATACTACGTATTCTATTAAAAACATTTAAATGTAAATATTGTTATAAATCGACAAGTAACTAAGTATGTGTAGCTAGAACTAAGCCGAATACTTGCATATCCGTAGTTGAGATAATTTGTAATGTAGAGTGAGTATATGGCAGAGGAGAACATTTGAAAGAGATCACCAGCAGCAATATCAGGATACAAGAAATAATACCTTATACCATTTCTGCACATGTCGGATAGAGTCACGATAGCTTAATAGGCAGAGCACCTGACCCGATATGTCAGAGGGTGCGTGTTAAAATCCCGCTCGTGGCTATTTCTTCAATACTTTTTCCGAGCCCACCTGGTTCGACTGGCTACCATTGCTGCTGGATATGTCCAGCAGCAACAGGGCCGTCTTTAACCTATTGAGGCCCTGAGCACTTACGGATAATGGGGTCCTTATGCTACGCTAGATTTTAGTAAAACAGGCAAAAGAAGTAGATAAGCAAAACTCTAGATTTATTCAACTGGTATTTTTATTTATTTGCAGCCAGACAGAGTTGCCAGTGTTAGGCCCCTGGTTTATTAAAATTAAAAAGAGAAAAAACTGAAAAGAAAAAACAAGCTCTACGATCTCAGAGTTCAATTTGAGCAGTGTTGGATGATTTGAAATGAGTATTTATAAATACATTGAATATTGAGTGCGTTGCGAATAAGAGTGCGGATTTAATTAAGCTAGCGCCACGGTCGCTTGGTTGATGATTGTCCCCGTCCGCGACAACTATCAATATTCAATGTATTTATAAATACTCATTTCAAATCATTCAACACTGCTCAAATTGAATTCTGGAATTGTAAAACTTGTTTTTTTCTTTTCAGTTTTTTCTCGTGTAGTTATTTTTTATGTTAGTCCGGTTTTTACGAGAATATAATTGTTTTTTATATAGTTGTTTTAGCAGTCGGGTTTTTGTTTTATTTTAATAATTGGGTTTATTTCAAACTTTTTAGTTTTGTAAAGTAAATAACCAAGCATTTCAAAACCTACATAAAATAATTATATTAAAACGCCTTACTATTTTAAATAGCAAAGTCATAGCGCATACACCAATTGTCAGTAATCTGAAAAAACGAAACTTGACGTCTAGTACTTTTGACTGACAAGTTCCTTGAGTTTTTTAAACATGAGAATAAAATCTGCTAATATTCCTGAAAACAAAACACTATAAAACATTGCTGTAAATGAAAACTAATAACTACTTCTACTTCCATAGAAAAATTGGCCATACGTATCCTTTGAATTCCGTAGACGTTGTAGTTTGTGATCGTGTGGTCGATCTAACAGTTTTTTTGGGGTCAAGATTACTAGTAGCTAACCCGGCCAATGTTTTTACTTTTTTTAGTTATTTTTTTTTTTGTAGCCTTTGTCACTCCCACAGTCAAAACAAATCTAACGACACCTCATATGTTAAAATTCACCATGCCGTTTGGGCTGTAGGGCGTGTCAAAGAAACAGACATACATACATACATACATATACATACATACACTCGAAAAACATAACCCTCTTTCTTACGCAGTCGGGTAAAAAACAAAAAAGTCAATAAGTTAGTAATTCTTAATAATATAAAGTTAATAAATACGAACTACCATACTTACAGCAGTTGAAACCGGAGCAGCAATATTAGAATGCAAGATAGTAGTACCGGATCTTGTGCACGCAATGTAGACACGCTCGCCGGTGTTCAGGTGGATGAGACCGGTGTTACCGGTGGGGACGATGTAGTCATTGTTGTGGAGGTACACCGGCTGTGGCTGCCCAAGGTCACCATTTACCCTTATAGTGCAGCCTGCAAGATATTTGTTATTTTATAAATTGTAGTCAAAATAAACTTAAACTTTTGTCATTTATAACCCTGTAATACTTGAATCGTTAAGTCGAAATAAGGTTTTTAAGTTATTGGGTTTAGGTTTAACTGAAGAAGGACAAAGTTGTGGGTAATTAACAACCATCAAAAACATAAATGTGAAATGAGAGCCAAGTTCAATATATGCCTTGGTTGTTAACTTCAACGACAAAAGAAGTGAGATCTAAATGGATGCCAAGTCCAATGGTTAGTCCTGAAATTTATTTATAACAACATAAAATATTTTATAACAACTTAAAATATAATTTCTTCTTATAACTTAGTATAATAATTGAAGCCAAAGGTCTAACTTGGCTAGTTCTCATATACGAATTATTATTAAGTACCTACTAAAACAGTCATGGAAGAGCCCTATGTTCGATGGCTAGTTTCTACCAGTTAGCCAAAATTCCTAAAAATAAAATAAGAACTTACAGCTTTAGAACTTGCGAAGGGTCGCCAGTTCTGTTAGCTTGAACTTGGCTTGACACGCTACCGCGTGTCTAGATGACAGGCAACAAATTTTAAACAAATGAATAGGATTTAGGAAAAACCAACCACCAACCAAACCGAGTATGTAGGAAATAATGTACCTCTCGCTGGGAATCGACCTTTTGACCTCTGTGTCTGAAGTCATTCACCTCTAGCACTAGACTACAGTGGCAACTGCGTTGAAATGGAGAATTTGTACAAATATCTATAAAAATAGGTCTACACTAAACAATTATGTTAGCATTTTAAATAGAACAAAAGAAAGTGCTAAATCAGAGGTCTACGCAATGAGGTTTTTAACAAAATAATGAAAGAGTTTTCATTACAAATAAGAAACGGAAGTACAACTCACCACTTCGCAAGTCACTCTTAGCGACTATTCTAGTTTGGTTATACGCCAACCATTTGTCTAGGTAGTCCTCAAACTGCTCTTCATCAAGATGGAGAGCCAACTCTCCAGGTTCCAGAAGGTTCGAAGGCAATTCTCTCGCCCACACAGTCGCCACCAGCACCAATACCACGATAGCTAGACGCGCCATGCTATTTTACACTGCCTCAAAAGTTCATCTTCGACATCACTTTTGTTCAATTATTTATCGTATTATCAAGATAATCTCAATATTGACGTATTTTTTTTTATGGCGAGCTGTTATGATTGAGACGATAAATCATTTTATCTTACTACTGGAGCCATACTCTAAATACGCCATGTTTTATTATTTACATATCAAATTTATAGCTTTAATAAATAACTTGTTTTAAACGGTTTTATTTAGCTTGCCCTGTTTATTTATTTGTTTATGTGTTTGGGTCAAGTAATTGAAATTTGACACCCTTCCTGTTGACGGATTGATCTGAAATTTGGTACACACATTTAGTTCTGATGACAATATAATTCAATACATTCGGTATTATTGTAAATCCAAGATGGCTGCCGCTACATAATGGCGGGTTACATATATTTTATCACTACTACCTCAATATGGGTATCAAATGAAAGGGCTTGATTAGTAGAATAGTTCTTTATGAAAATAAAATAAAAATCCAAAATGGCAGGTTATTTTTTTTCTTTTCACAACCCCTTCAATATGAGTATCAAATAAAAGGTCTTGACTAGTAGAACAGATTAACACTATGAAAAAAACTAAAAACTTGAAAATAAAAATGAGTAAAAAATTTTTTTTAGTTAAAAGGTTTTATTGAATATAAAGATTTAAAAATGTTTAGGTACTTAGACAATGTACTAAAAGCTAAAAAATAAGTCGGTAGGTCCGAGGTACCAGTCATCACACCACTCTCCTCATCAACCTAGGGCATCGATCAGAAAAAAATAAAATATCGTGGGGCGCACGGATTTTAATCTTACATTATCTACATTTTTTTTAAATCTTTTTTTTCAATAAAACAGTTTAACTTAAAAATTTTTTTTACTCATTTGATTTCTACAATATTCATATCCTATTATAATTCAGTTTTTTTGTCCATACGCAAATAAGTAATTAACTGATAAAAAAAATAATATTAATATCTAATTTTACAGCTAACTATAAATGTTAACTTATCAATATGATAAAATCCTACCCATATCAATAATTATAGTAACAAAGGTTTTCGACTTGTATCATTTGACAGATAAGAACCGATGACTATGCAAAATAATAACATATATATGTATAAGAGTCTGATCCCAAGGTAAGTAGCTAAAGCATTCGTTTCATGGAAATCAGAAACAACGACGATACCACAACCACCCAGACCCGACACAATATCGAAAAGTTCGTTTAGACATTGACGCGACCGGAATCGAACCCGGGACCTCAGACTTAGCGACTGTTGACTTCGATGTTTGAGTCTGCAGTCTTCCATGCGCTGGACATGCCCACACCATCTCAGTTGGTGTTTCATCTTTAGCCTTTAGGGGTGCGCCCTCAGATTGTTCCATTCCAGATTCGATCAGAACCCCTTGATATCTTGAGCCATCTCCATGGCAGGGAAGGGATAGTAAAAGGTTTTTAGTGGGTATACCTCTCCTATCTTCGTCAAGGTTGTAGTAACTGGACGATGAAGAGAAGGATAGGGCCCCCATAACCCTATTTTACCTGTCAACACCACCGGAACAGCACAAGCTAGTGCTTAATATACTAACATAGTTATAAGTTATATATCTACTAACAAAAAGTGTTTTATATTGTATGTCTGTTAGTCTGTAAGGTATTTATTATATGGGCCCCTTTGTGTTTTTGCTAGCTTGTACATTGTGTGTTGCTTGAAATAAATGATTTCTTATTATTATTATTATAATGCAGGGTCGCCCCTAATTTCGTGGTATGCGGAAAGTATTTTAGAAAGATTAAAACAAAAAAAAAATTTGTACTACGTTCTGACACGAGTTTTGTCATACTTGCGAACATACAAGACAAGAGTGTTACCTTACATTGTACCCTTAAGTATTTTTAAGTATTTAACTAAATCATCGTGTGTTTACGTGTTCAACAAATTAGATAAAAATGTTAATAATGTCTTAAACGCTATCATTTAAAAAATGTATAGTACATTATCTTAGGAGCCATATTCTCTCTTTTTAACAGATTCTTTAATGTTACTTAGTTTTTTATCCCTCTAAAGAATTCCTTTATATGATTACCTAACATAGCATAGTGACCGTAAACAACTGGAATGTGATGACCACCACGACCAACAGCATTTAGGCGCACGAAGGCGCATTTATGGGGGTTGCTGTGAGAGAGGCAGGTATTCGATTTTTGGTGACCCATTCCATATGTGTAGCATTCGTGATCGTTAAATAAGCACGGCTAGCGGTGAACTCGATGATCTCACACACTAAAGTTAGTAACAAACATTTAATTTGATAACGTCTTTGTACTGACGCGTCCATTGAAATACAACTGAAAAAAAAATATTGCCTGATAAGCTTTTATAATTAATCGAACATTAGTAGATTAGTTAATGAGGCAGCAAGCAGTCATCGTTTCCGTGTACGAGCTATGCGTGTATTGCGTGTGATGGGTGTGTGTTGGAGGTGGTGCAGAACCGGACCGCTCTTATCAGAACCGGTTCTCTAGTTTTCGTCCGGTTCCGATAGCCACCTATCACCCGATACACGGTTGCTTCTGATTTTTTCACACAATTTTTCGTGTGCAGTTTGGGAGCGAAGGATAAAAGTCCATAATTTTGAAAATCACTTTTTATTTAAAAAAATGTAAGTTCTAAATTATTCAGTCAGTCACTACCTTGCCGTCTGAATATAATTAAATCTTCAGTGGTCAAAAGGAATATTTTTAATGGAATTGTTAGATAAAAATACTGAGAGAGAACCTACAGAACAGAAAAACCGGGTTTTTACGTAGATACGTAGAAACGGGAAAAACTGAAACAGAACCGGTTTTTTACGGGTTATTTGGAAACGGGAAAAACCGGTTCAATGCTCTAGTCACCTCGCCACAATGTGTCGATGATTGGCGCATGTCACATCGCCCAATTATGGGAACCTATTACTGTTACATGGAATATCGTTTTTCCTTATAGCGTTGCCGTTGTCATGTCATATTAACCGTCGGTAGCCGAACGAAGATAGGTTAAAAAAGCGAGTTTTCCCACATTCGACCTGCGTCGGATGGATCTCGAGAAATCGTGGATGTAACTCTCATAGCTCCGTCCGTTAGGCTATTAATAATAATAATAATAAGAATAAATTTATTTGCAGTGTAAAACTTAAGACTAAATACATAAAACTTATAAAATAACATTTGTCTGCATAATAATATAATGCATTACAAGAGTGCCGCTTATATTGTAAAGTTTTAAAATTAGGGTTAGTAGTGCAAAATAACCGAAGTGATACCTAAACTAAGTAAACTAGTTTACCCGTATCTCAGGCATCTAATCTAATAATAATAATGATTTTATTAAATAGCAATAACTTATAATACTTTTAATAACATTTTGCTTATGCAGCATGTTGCTGCCATTGTAATCCAAATTATGTAATAACTAATAATAGATGTTCGGTGTCATTGTAGGTTCCCTTTAAGCCACTTTTGTATGGTTTTCTTACAATTTATTTTATTCATATGGTGTATACCTAGTGTTAAATTAAGTTTATTATACAAAAAACTTCCAAGAAAGCAAAAGAACCTGTGAGAGTGAGCTGTACGATATAGCTCAGTGGAACAAACAATGTCTGCTCGCCTTTTAAGTTTTAAGTTGCAAGTTAAAATTTTAACTTAACCGAAAAACAAGTCACTTGACACGTCACTTGACACGTTTGGACAAGCACAATCACCCACAGTCTTTTGGGTATGGTTATTTCCCTAATTATTTCATCTTTGACTTCGTCCAAAACCTCACTTTAAAAAGTTTTATGACAAATATAATTCTACGACTGGAAAGCTAGCCTTTATCTCAACTAATGGAAAGGCCAGATGGTAGCGCACATTACCTGGAATCCCCAACATTAGAGAAACCGGCTATCTTAACCACAAACAATGAAAAAGTTACTGATTCAACAAAAAAATAACTTCCTCAAATCGACAAATATAAATAAAATTGATCATATCGAGTACATTGACGTTGAATCCAACCCGAGATTTCTGGGTTTGGGACCGGTTGTAGAATCATGCACTCAACCACAGATACGGATAATATAGATGAAAACGATTCTTATTCCCTTAACAAATAAGTGTAGGTCCATGTCGACATATTAACTATGCACTTAAGTTTTAATCTACATAATATGAGAGACTGGGTTGAGTACTGACTACTGATTATTCTGTGCCCGAAGAGTTCGATGGTGCAGTGGTTAACACACTGGAATTGCTAGGTGACCGAAAGTGTAAAATTTCGAGCTCCTCCGTGCTTCAGAAGGCGCGTAAAGCCGTTGGTCCCGGCTGCATTAGAAATCGTTACCAATCACCAATCCGCACTGAACCCGCGTGGTGGTTTACGGCCCGTTCTTTCTATCCATCCATAGGGAAGCCATGTTCCCTACTGCTGGGGCACGAGACCCACTGCTGGGGCCACTGCTGGGGACATAAAATGGGCTGGTGATGTTGATAATGATGTCCCAGAGGGAAGAGTACCTACGTATACTCTGTGAATCGTATATTATGCAATAATAGCAATGTACTATTTTAATTTAATCACGTGCGAGTTCAATGGAAAGGCATTAAACTATTATAAAAACCATAATCCTATAATTATACTTATAACACTGCAGATCAATTCACATGTCTAGTGTAAAGTAAACAAAATGCCAATGTGTGGGAGGGTGGGTAGTGCGTGTGTAAGTGCACATGTATTGTATGTGTTCATGTTTATTGATGCAGTATTTTCATAAGTAACAATGCCCTGTGCTATCAGCTTGGGATCACCCACTATCAAACCTAAAGCAGTAATAGCGCGCTGAACTGCGTACGATTGACACAGCTCTATACTTCGCTTGTCGTAATACACCTCCTTATTAACACATACAAGGAATGATGGATGACTTTTGAAGAAACACAGACTTTTTATCGATTAAGCTTAAGCACTAAGAGTTGATAATAGTCTACGTGATTATCGAATGAAATTATTGCGTATAAACACCCCCACGACGGGAAACCGTCACTTTATCGCAATTAATTTGATCGAATTTCATTTCCCATAACACTATTCACCGATGTTTGTATTCATTAATGAACAATTCCGCGAATCTCATTACATCGCATATTTATTTTCTCGAATAGTTTTTATCACTAAACTCACTTCATCGTATTTTTTTTTCGTTTTTTTTATTTCATCGATATATTGTTAGATCGATGTTACGTTTCTTATAATTTTGTTTCCACGTAAGTTTCAGTTCGCAAAATAGTCGGTTACATCAAATTTCACTTCACTTAAGTCATTGTACATCGAAAATACAAAATACTAACAAAGTTCACATATTTAAACGGGATTTAATGCAAAACAACTTAGTAAAGGCATTTCTTTCATTCAGGCATACCTTTTAAACCCGACGTTTATCATTTTCCTTGTCCTCTACTTTACGGGATACAATACTTATCATGATCAATGTGAGTAATTAATTTTAAATTATTAATATTGTTTAAAAAAGTTAACACGTTGTGATTTCTGTAATATTGCGCTACTAAAGTCAAATCATTGACAGAAACGAATCGCTGCAAAACCGACTCCACGTAGTCTTGTCTGCCCTACGCTAGAGTGCAATATAAAAGCGCGTAGGCGCGCAGCGCCGGAGCCGTGACAGAAACAATGCCTGCTGCATGCTGCATGTTTGCTTGCATGCTGTATGCTTGCTTGCATGCTGCATGCCTGCTGCATGCTGCATGTTTCCTTGCATGCTGTATGCTTGCTTGCATGTTGCATGCTGCATGCTGTATGCTTGCTTGCATGGTGCATGCTTGCGTGCATGTTATCTTGTAATACTTGGCACTCCTTTTTACCGGTACTCGCTTCTTTCTTGATTGAATCACTATAAAATATTAATATAGAACTGACCGCAACACAATTTATTGTCAACAGGCGAATGCATCGTTCGATGAAACGTTACTGCGATAAAAAGTTGTTAAGTGAAAAAGTATTATGGGTTCCGATACATATTGTAATATGTTTTTACGAATAGTTTCATCGATAACTTAATACTTTTATGAAATGTAAGTTCGATATACCGTTTTTCTGGTAATTAAAACAACTTTAAAAGATTTTTTTAAGAAACGTTTTTCAATGATATGAAACAGCGATGATTAACAATTTGATGAATTAAAAAAAAAGTATATTAAAAATCGTGGAATAGTTTTCGGTAAAATGAAATTCGATATCAAAAATAATAGACACCCCCCCACGACGCTGTCACGCTGAGGCGTGGTCTTAAGCTTTAGAGGCGGCCGGCCCTTTATAATACCCCGGCCAATCTAGAGGTATGATAAGAGGACACACCCGCGTGGATGATGACTCCTAGATGACCTCCAGTCCAGAGTTTGATTGGTTGCAAAAAGTTACTCGCCGCCGATAAAACTGGTAACTCTGTAGTTTTTTTCTAAAGTAAAACCGGCGCATAGAGAAATAAAACTTAAACAGACACTTTGTCTCCAAAGAGTAAAATGCTTACTAAGTACTTAATTATTTATAATAGACTTATCATCATCAATCAGCTTACAAAAAAAACAAAAGAGAAATAAAAGAAATATTTGTTTTTCAGTGCAGTTCAAAGACCAAAGGTTGTAATTTTGAAAACCTTTTTCGCGAAAGCAACCGTTTGATCGTATAGTAGCTTTTATTTTAGCCATTTGCTCTTGGCTGAACAATATAAATATATACAAATATCGAAAAGGTTTGATTTATATGATTGAAAGCATAACTAAATGAGTGATGATAAATATAATATAATATGGATGGAGAGGAAGAGGCAGACCTAAGAAAATATGGATGGATTCTCTTTCTATGAGGGTTGATATGATTGTAAAAGAAAAATACATATTTTTCATATATTAAGCTGACCACAAGTATCATGGAACCAGGACAGGGGAGGAAAAAGAAGATTTCTCGAATACTCATAGTATACAAGTATTTTTATAAAAAATATATATACTCATGTATTACTATATAATTGAGTTCAAGAATGAATTAATAATAATTCCGGTAGATAAATAATTGAAATATTACAATAATTTTTTAATGGGCCATTTTCCTTTTGATATTACTAAATATAGCATTATGAATGCGAAATAACAATGAATAATTAATTGATATGGATTAAAATATTAACAATGTTGCAATATTATCCACGATGTGGCTAATTTATCACGACGTGATAACTTAATGTGGATTACCTTAACAACTAAGTATTAGGGTTCGCAAAAAAATAACGGATAATTAGGTACAAATGAGTTTTCTTTAGCAAGAATACTATCTAACAGTGTGGGTCCTGAATCTTATTCATAATTATTGAAACTACTGACTAGGTATTATCCACTTATTCTGTTAAAGCAAATTAATAATTTTTATGTAACAGTAGCAGTGGGAAACTTACACGAGTAATATATGAATTGCAACAAGACAACAATAATATGAAACAATAGCACCAGTTTCTTATGAAACATATTGGTGTGTACTTAAGTTATTGAAACTATAAACACTTTTATAACTTGTCAACATTTTATAAACAACTATAGTGTGTCACAGAAAAGCATTCATTCAAGTATATGCATTTATAAAGTTGATTTTTGTACAGGCCCATATAAGATATGGTGAAAGATAATCACAAAGACGTAGATAGCGCATCAGCTATAAAACTATAAATACAAAAATGTATCTTCGACATCGTTGGTAGCAGGTATAGACAACTATTGTCTTTTGCGCTGTCTTGTCTTCAAAATGCGTGTGGTGGTTTTGCTTGTGACATTGGTGGCGGCTGTGGCCGCTCTTCCAGCGGAGATGCAGGAGCCCGCGCAGATGGCGTTCATGCTCGGCGAAGAAGATTTCGAGGATTACCTAGATGCGTGGATTGTGAAGGAAGAAGCCAAATGGTTCAATGCTACCGGCAACGCGGCACCTCGAAGTGGTAAGTTCTGAAGTTGATATCTGTGATGGAAACAGCACAAGTAATTAAGAAGTTAAAACATTTGTTCTTTTGTCTTTAAAATATGTAGTTAGCTACTTATAACCATTTCTGTTATGATCAACTAGTTAGATCATCGGTCAAAGCTCTATAGGTCCCTGGTTTATTTCTCAGCACATATCCAGGTTAACTTGGTGGTCATCACCATGTTACCACCATCTCATCTTAGTCTAACTAAAACAACAATGTTAGTAGCATGTTATGTTTCAACAGTTAAAGATGAGAAAACCAGTGCTTCGTATGTTGAGGATACTAGTGGCACCCTCAAATCAAATTACTTTATTTGCAAAATATGGGTACAAAATATAGGCCTTATAAATATTAGAGCGCAATATTACCTATTAGATTTATTGTTGTGGAAATAAAACTTAGTGTTACGATGTTCGACTAATGACATGCCAATGGTCCAGGCTGCACTTTCCGCGTCAATGGAGACCTCGGCCAGCCTCAGCCCGTGTACCTGCTCGGCAATAACTTCCTCAGCCCCGCCGGCAACTCGGGCCAGATCCACCTGAACACCGGCCAGCAAGTCCGCATCGGCTGCCCCGGCTCAGGGCTCACCATCCGGCACGCTAACATTCAGTCCACCGTCCAACATGCGGTAAATATTTCAATTAGTGTTAAAATTTCGAATGTCTATAGTTTCATTTTTCAACTATATTTTGTTAATTTTTACCCATAACACCCTTAAACATACATAATATTCTTTGTGACTAACTATGACAACCATCGTTAGCTTTTTGCTTTTATTTAGAGCCGTCATCATCATCAGCCTATAAACATCATGCTGCCTAAAATAAGGATGCAACAAACATGACCAACAGTCTAACGTGCCTAACAAAGCACGTAAGAGCTCGAGATATTATAATTTTATCCTCTTCAGACCATGTACAAACTCTTTTCATGGACTAATTTCTTAAACAATTTTAGACATTGTGGAAATTGTAACCTGATGTAAATTTGCTGACGTAGATTTTTATTGCGTTTTTAATTGTTGTGGTTGTCTTTTATATTACATGATAATATGTTGTGTGTTTATTTGTAATGGAAAGTGTCCTGCTATGATTGGGTATTTTCCAATATATTAACGCTGTAAGGGAGAAAAAGAAACGCCCTCGTTTCTTGCCGGTTCTTCTCAGTACAAGATCTTCCGCCCTGTGTAGACATACGAACCGATGGCATAGTGACATTCATAAGAGCTACTTGTAGCCTAAACAGAATAAATATTTTTTTGAATTTTTAATTTCAATGGAAGCTCTACTTTTCGCTTGCGTCTATCATAACATGACTTGTTTTAAAGTACCTCATTTCATTGATGATGAATAAGTTATTAAACCTTTCGATGACACAGCGTAACACGTAACGTATGACAACGTTCCACGAATAGAACAAAATGTAGGGTAAACCGTTAGGGTAAGTAATTTGCATTTGTAAGTATTTTATCTATTTGCAGAACTTTAGGAATAATAATAAATATAAAAATTTTCAGACTGCCACATGTGTGAGCAATAACCTGGTGTCAGGGGCAGGATGGCTGGCAGGAAACAGTGCCTTCGGTGGGCTGACCTGCTCGGCACACGCTTTCAGTAACGCCGAGACCACGGGAGCTAGATGTTTCAACAACGCAGTCGTTATTAGGTAGGTGCCTTATCTTCAGTTCGAATTGATAAATATAATTATTTTATTTTGAATTAGCACATACACAATATCCATATTTGCAGCTGCTAATGATTAAGATTTGTTTATTTTGTTTGTAATTTTTATCTAGCTAAATAAATGAAAACCGTTTTATTTTTTTTTGTTGTGAACAATACTGTAAGATTGAAATAAATATACGGTTTAAAGACTTAAGTTTAAACTGTTGTAAGTATTAACATAATTTTACAATGAATTTATTTTTAACATCATTATGTTTTTAGGGTCGGATTTATCGTCGACAATGTGTTCCGTACTTGGTACCACTCCTGTTTTGACCAAAATCGTCTGGAAGTGTTGTACGTCTGGTACGACCAGGGTGTAACCAATGCTATTCATCAAGGTGGCGTTGATCGTCCAAACTGGCTGGGTGAGTAATTATGGCTTCAGCGCATTCAGTGAATTTTACTTAAAGTTTAGCACATGCAATAACCTAAACAGCTTTTATTTTTCAGCTGGTTCTTTCTTCCCTGGAGTTAACATTAACAACTTGTACACGCAAGTACAGCAGAAACAGGCCATAGCTGAAATCGTGGGACCAGCAATGGCTGACCGTTACGTCACAAACCACCAGTTCTTGTCGCGTGGGCACCTTACAGCCAAGAGTGACTTTGTCTTCGCAACAGGTCAACGTGCTTCGTTCTACTTCATAAACGCAGCTCCTCAATGGCAACCTTTCAATGGTGGAAACTGGAACGACCTCGAACTGGTGACCTATTAAATACATGTCGCTGCTGTGTGCTGTCGGTGTCTGTAACTTCGCGCGTAACGTCTTTCTTTTGTACAGAATCTTCGTGCCCGTATCGGCCAGGCTGGTTACAACACGGTCATTTACACCGGAACATTCGGTATCTCTCAACTTCGTGATGCAAGCAATCGTCTCCAGGACATTTACCTGCATCGCAGCGGCAACACTCGCCAGCTCCCGGTCCCATTATACTTCTACAAGGTTAGATAAAATCTACTTGATATTTTAAAAGATGGTGCTTAGGGTTCTACGCGGAATTCAATTGGATGGCGACCACCCTATTTCTGCCACCAAATAAAGTTTTTGCATTGTTGTTGCATTGTTGCACTGTTCTGATTTGAAGAGTACCAGATTCAATGAAATTATAGAGCATTGAAGCATACGAACTGAAGCTTTAGGATGGGAACGCGCATGTGATACCCTTGGTGGTCTCCTTCCATAATGCAGGCCCTACGGCCAGTCATTATCATAAAAAACGACAGTCATTTCTATTTCCACAACTGTTTTGTTTCGTGTCTAGAAAGTTTTGTTTGACGTAGGTGGCGTATGATGCTGGCCGTCGCCTCGGAACCGCGTTCGTGAGTATCAACAACCCTTACTACACCGCCGCGGAAGTGCGCAGCTTGCAGTTTTGCACCGACCACTGCCGCAACAACAACGCCTTCAGCTGGCTCAACTGGCGGCCCGACCGCATCGACCTCGGCTACAGCTTCTGCTGCACCATCGCTGACTTCAGGAGGGTCATCGCTCACATTCCAAACTTCACTGCCAATGGCCTTTTGACGTAATTAAACAATACGTTGTCCGATAATGTTAATTTGTGAATGGACAAATTGTTACCGACCTCAAAAACTTCACATATTTATATGCACAATCATGATGATTTTTTAAATTAATTATTAAAAATATTTTTGTATTTGATCATCTTATTAAAAAAAAAACACCAGAAATGATGGATGGTTTTTAAAGTGACTCAGACTTTAAATAGTTTAAGCTAAGCACTAAGGGTTGATAATAGTTTACGTAATATTCGAATTAAATTATTACGTAAATACCCCTATGACGTGGTCACAACGAGACGTGGTCTTAGCATTTAGAGGCGGCCGGTCCTTTAGAATGCCCCGGAGAATATGAATATGTTAAAAAGGCACACCCGCATAATGATGGCCCCTAGAGGACCTGACCTCCGGAGTTTCATTGGTCGCGAAGACTTGAGGAACCGGAACAGTGGTTCAGGATCTAATATGAAGTGTGCTTTCATCATCGGCGTTATCATTATTTAACATCAGGTGAGAGAAAGGCCTAGTGCTTACAATTAGGGATTTAAAAATAAAACTGCAAAGTCACTCGCTGTCCATAAACCTGGTAAGGGCCACAGGCGATTAACAGCAATGTGTCTCCAAAAAACTAAATTTTTAGTTATTTATGAAGTAAAACAGAGAAAAAGGAAAAAAGAATATAATCGAAGATAAACAAAAAGTATTGCGATAAGTAAAAGGTATGCATGTAGGTAGGTATATGTGTAAGTGTAGCTATTTAATTATATATTTAGTTTTATTTTGTTCATTAACTCTCTAACGCTCGCAAGATATATATAAATATTAGGCTGCGGTTTTATAATACTGGTAAATAATTATGGATTTTGATTATTATACCAAATAACAAATTGTATTTTAAAATATATATTAATAGTTATTCGAATCAATGTTATGTCGAGTCTTTTATATAATATTACTATATTAGATTGTTATTAAAAGGTAATTTAAAGGACACCCCCGTTTATGATTTGTTGAAAGATGAACACAAATACGTAGATAGCGCATCGGCTATAAAAACTATGAAAACCAAATCGTCGTGGACAGTTCAAAAGCGTGCAAGTAGCACTTGGTGAATACCGCGTAAGCACTGATTAACTAGTAGTTAGCGTAAGTGTAAAATACTATTTTTTAGGAAAAAGGATGAGGTTTTATCAATTACAAAGGGAAAAGATTTATCAATTAGAACAATAGCAATTGTTTTATTATTACCACATACTGTAACGATCCATACGTCACTAGAACATTTTCTAAATTAATAAATAAAAATTATAGGTATTTAAATTAGAAGTAGGGCTAAATGCTATTTAAATTAAATGTATAATAAATAAGATAAAAGTTTTATCAACAATATTTAAAAAAAAAATAAACCTTACTTGATAGTAGGTACTTAAATGTTAAATAAAATCAATATTTCTCCATTAGTGTTATTATGTAAAATTATACGTACTGATACATGAGAGCCATCTAGCGTCATTTTAAGTAACTTTTTTTACACTTATTACGCTTTTAAAACGATCTTCGAGTTTTGGTAATTGGTACCCGGTTCCCTAAATATAGATGGCGTTAATATGGGTGTTAACATAGTGACAAAACAAATACCTATTACTTTTGTGTATATTTCTGTAAAAGGTTCATTTTAATTAACGGATTTAATTCACATTTTACGCTCACCATTAACCTAGGTAGACTATAAGTATGCTAGAATGAAATAAAAGACTGTACTTTAATGTTACAGATTACTTTTCATAAGTTATAACTAATTATTGTGTTTTCATGTAGTATTTACAGGGTTTTATATCGTTATACGAATGTAGTTTTAGTTCTCACATGAACCTGGTTAGGATAACATTACAATTTGTCTATTTAAAATGTGTGTAATGCACTGAGTCGTGAGCTAGATTCATAATTGAGATGGGTGACCGATCGATCAATTAATACATCTAGCGCCATCCAGCGGGGAGAAGCAGTAGACTATATCCAATGTAATACGATATTCCAGACTTTTCAATTGTCTATGGTATTTAGTTTTATGAATGAAAGTAAAGGGGTGAACAATGCATACATCTAGCGCCACAGCGGGCAGTAGCAGGAACTAAAAAACGTTGGCATGTCGGTATCCAACCACATTGTTTGGAACGTTTTTTCAATGAGAGATTACAAGCTATTTCTCATGTTATAACTATTATTAACATTTGGCAAATGGCGGTAACAACTTTCAACACAAGTATATATTAATAAAACTTTGATTAAAGTAGTATTTTTTGAGATAAACCTACTTGTTAATCTAGTACCAACACATAAAAGAAAATTGGTGGCGTCGCAAGGGTAGGTACCTAAAGGTATAAAAGGAGGCTGGCGTCTGGAAGAGGGACATTAATAGTGAAGAATTAGAAGTGAATTATTGTAGTGATTTATTAGTAGTGATTGTGAGGTCGGCGGAACAAGGGAGAGGACGGCTCTGAACACTAAGTATCCTTTGTACACTACACTTTGTAGTTATTCTGAAACTTATTGCATTTCTTTTTATTTGTTGTGTTATGATTTTTATTGCATTTCTTTTACGTGTTGTGATTATGTTATTCCATAAACCTTCCATCATCCACAAATCCTCTCGCTGTGGCCAAGACACCTTTAGCTGTCAGATATCTGATCGATCGTGTGAGTCTGCTCGATCGGCAGTGAGAAAACCCAATCCTTAAACCTTATTCCTTCCACCTACCACTTGTTACCTAATGTCTACTGGTAAGTGTATTCTTGTTTATTTATATGTGATCTTTTACCTCACTAAACATTTTTTAATTTACATTGTGAATTTTATATTATAAGTGTACCTAGTAGGTAAGGAACCGAGTCGGGAGTTTTATTGCGCGATCGGTATATAGGTAGGTGTCGTGGGGTTCGGAAATGCACGTACAACTAGTAGGTAGATAGGAACGATAAATCGGTATATATTTATAACTGTTTTACTAGGATGTAGCTTCGTATAGGTTGACTGCAATACGTACACGTGGTTCTTTATTTAAAACGTATTAAATAGGTATTTTACTACTTTACACACGCTAGGCGTACCTACTCTAGTGTGGGATTCGGAAATACACATAAATTAATAATAATACCTATCTACGTTGCATGATAATATTTAATAAGTTGGTGGTGGTTTGTTTAGGTTAAATAGGGTTAAGTTATGTGTGTTGATGGATGTGTGAAAACCGTGCTTAGTAGTTTATTAGGTTTATTTTATTCGGATGTCACTGAAACTAACTAGGTATTTACCTATCTAATTTACCTTGAGGAAATTAAGGTTTCCGGTTTTGTCATGCCGAAATGGCTTAGACATAGTTGTTGATATCTTTGGTTGGACTAGAGGGCAAGCACAAGCCGTCCCTGTAGCGATCTTCAAGGAGATGTACTACCATCGGAAGTCTGCAACGATTGCTATCACAACCTACATTTAAAAAGTAAAATCTTTATTTTGGTGATGTCGGATAATTTAGACAATTTGAGGATTAAGTATCCATTTATTATTTATTGGTTTATTTTATTCTGTTGTCATTGAAATAAACATGCCTATTTACCTACAGATGGTATTATACAATACTGTATTTAAGGAAATTAAGGTTTCCGATTCTATATCTATGTCGAAATGGTTTTGACACAATTTGTTGATATCTTTAGTTTGGCTTAGGGCAAGCAATGCAGTCCCTGTAGATCATCTTCAAGGAGATATGCTACCATCAAAGGCCATAAACGATTGATAACACAAACTAGGTACCTTAAAATAATAAAATCTGTATTTTGATGACTATGGAATGAAATGAACATAATACGATTGTCATTTTACGCAAATGGGTTGCGAACAAATTACCATTCAGATGGGTTCGACTCCCGTTGTGGTATTTACCAGTGGGTTCGAATCTCGCTTATGGATTTTATGAAATAAAATAAACATAATATGATTGTTTATTTATAATTTTATGCAAATTGGTTGCGAACAAATTACCATTCGGATGGGTTCGACTCCCGTTTGTGGTATTTACCAGTGAGTTCGAATCTCGCTTATGGATTTAATGAAATAAAGTAAACATAATATGGATGTTTATTTATAATTTTATGCAAATTGGTTGCGAACAAATCATAATTCGGATGGGTTCGACTCCTGTTTGTGGTACTTACCAGTGGGTTCATATTCTTTTGTGGAATCTTATCTTTGTTTTTAAGATTAAGTAATAGGTATATTATCTATTTACTTAATAAACCCTCTTCCAATGCCTAATGTATTTGAGTGGCACTTTTGTTTGTGATTAGTACAAATACCTACTCAATGAGTCCACCCAGTTGTTTAAAATATACACTCTATTATATGTCAGGCATTGTACAAGTGATTAGTAATAAGAGATTGTTAGATTAAGCATCGATACCGAAATATTTTGTATGGTCCTTTCGTTGCTTATGTTTGGTCAAATACTCGAGTATCTGCCTACATGCATTAAATATAAGCAATGGTTTAATTAAAGATTTGATTCAGAGAGGTTGTGGGTGGATATGGGGAAGGCGGAGTCCACTTAAATTTTCCTTTTTATGATTATTTATATTACTATACAGATGAGTTCGGTTATCATTCTGAAGACTCGTGGTTGTTCGAAGAAACGCTAGGACAATATGAACACTGATAGTAGGTACCTATTAAGAATTACAAAAGCCTCAAAATAGTAAATAGGAAGCTACCTACCTAATTACGTAAATATTAGTAGATTGTGTTAAACGTGTGTTTTAAGTATCTCGGTATGATGATTAGGTGTGACACTCGCGAACAATAAGAATAGAGGTTAGATTTATCGTTATTTTAAGATTAATAAATGAATAAATAAGGTGGTTGACTGATCATACCTATATGTTAATTATAGTCTGCAATGTTTATTGGGATGGTAGGTGGTTGTAACGACAGTTATTGAAGGTAGAAGTGTTGAGATAAAACATGGATAAAACTATAAGATAAGAAACGATGAGTATTAAATGTTAAGCTGTTATTACATAGTCTCCTCATGGGATGGGTGACCGTGTTGTTGCTATGTTATAGGTAGGTGTCTACTTACTTAATCTAGCGTGGCATAGATCATTGCTTTATTTGTTTGGTTGTTTATAATAGTACACTGTTAGTCGTGTCGTGTTATAATGATAAGGGTTATGAATTCATTTACATTAGAGACGGTAGGTACTGTACTAAGATAAATAGGTAGTAAAGGGTTTGTTAGGTTTTGCCTTAAGTTCCTTAAAGTTCTTAGGTTGTTGCGGACCTTCGTAGGTGCACTAGACGATTACTTGGCCAAAATGATCTTTTAGATGTGATTGAAATAAGTAGGTAGGTTATTCTCGGTTTTGGTTTAATATAATAATAATAATTGTTGTAAGAAGTTTAGGTAGGTTAATTTATGGTAATCTAGGTAGCTAATTATGTTCATTATTTACATTACGTTTTATATCGTTATATTTGGTGCAGTTAGGTATAGTTAGTTAGGTCAGAAGTAGGTTAAACGTTTATTTTATTTATTTATTTATGTATAGTTAGGTTAGTTAGAAAATAATAAAAAGAGGGTTATCGAAGGGCCGTTACAATTTAGTGTGGCCGTGACCAGGATTGCATTACTAGGATTATGTGACCATTAGGTATAGGTATTAGGGTATCTGTAGGTAACTTTGGAGTTACAATGATGATGTTACATTGTTATTAAGATGTTGTTAGGATACTTTAGGATCTATTTTAAGTGATAGTAGGTATCATGTTTCAGATCAAGTCTAGATTTAATTAAAATTTATTTTTGTGAAATTAGGCACTTAAAGATATTAAAGGTACCTATTTGTTATATTACATTCCATCACATTTAGAAGTGTGTTGCGATGCAAGTCGCACAATTTGTTGCTGTGTAAATAGGAAGGAATTAAGGCAAAGATTGAATAATAGTAGGTATAGGTAGGTTAAGTTTGACTTAGGGCGGAACTAACTCTGAGGTCCCGGGTTCGATCCCTGGTCGGGTCAATATTGAAAATTAACTTTTTGTTGTTGTCTAATATTTATTTAAGAGACCTTTGGTTTAATAAACATGTTAATTTTGTTAATTACGTTTTAATTTGAAATCTAGTCAGTTAACAAGATAGGTAGTTCAGAAATGAAGGTTTATATGTGTAGGTAGGTAGGTAGGTAACGTTTTGGTGAAATTAGGAATGCTACATAATTTAAGTAGGTATCTAAGAGGTTTAGAGTTTTACTAACGGGGGGTTGTAAGAATCATTTATATTTTTATAATTGAAAAAAAATCAATGAGGTTTATGCTCAGCAGTAGGTCGACAGGGGCTGAGTGAGTTTTAGAGTCTAGTTAGTGGGGGGTTGCAATACATAAAAAAAAACAACTGAGATATCTAGGTATAAAGATTGTAGCAAATCAGGAGTGTAAAAAAAAAAAAAAAAAAACTTCCGATTCAATAAATGCTTTGCTTTTAATTCTTTACTTATTAGATTATCATTCTAAAATTAATCTTATATTTTTATTAACAAAAAAAAAAAAGAAGTCCAGGGAATCCAGGAATCCTGGGAATTGAACTCGGTAACTTCGGGTAGCGGACCAAGCGCTTTGTCGTTCGGCCACCGAGGCGTTAATGTATGTTAGGCGTGTGATACTTTGTAGGTATATAGGTATATACTCATATATGATAGGATGTACGACGATGTACGACTACTCATTATTATACCATAGTAGGTACCTACCTAGTCTGAATCATCTAGTTCGGTAGCCGTATCTTGTAAATAGGTATGTTAGGTATTAGATTTCGCACTCTGATCCTTTTTAGGGTAGGTACTAATTAATCAATGTAGAATGTAGGTAATGTAGGTGTACCTATTCAGATACAATAGTTAAAGTCAACTTTATAACAAAGATTCACTACTTACAATGTTGAGATAGGTTGACATAATTATCTTTATACCTACAATCCCATTTAACTAAACTTTAACTTCGCATAAATATAAGGTAATTGTAGGTAGGTATAACCATAGGTTAATAATAGATAAGATATTAAGGTATAACGTCAAACATTTAAAGTCTAGAATTAGGTACATTTAATTGTTAGCAAGTTCAAATAGGTTAGTGAAAGCGCCATCTAGTGACGCGCGAATAAACTACTATCTAGTATCAATCAATATTAGGCTGCTCTTATTTGCAGCAGCTAATATTAGTAGGAAGGATTATTAGTAATCATTAATTAGGTTTACAGTTACAGTTTATAGATGGTATTAGTAACAATCTCAGGTTTTGAGTTCAACAAGTTAGGAGCGTTTAGTGACCTACATATGGTAAGATTAAAAAAAATCTGGGCCTCTATAGCTCAACGGTTAGAGCATTGGATCGGTTATCGAAGAGTCGTGGGTTCGACTCCCATTCGAGCTTCCTAAAGTAATAAAAATACCTACCTATGCCTTAGGTTATATACTGTAGTTTTGAATCTGGGTTTCAAATCTAATGCTAGGATTCGAGCGTTAAGTTAAGTACTTGTTAGTACCCGGTTTGGTTGGTGATAGGGTTTGTTTTAAGTCCGCCTGGGTATCTACGAGCCTATTTTTAGCTAATAGTAGTACGACAATGTTGATGGTATCACTGTCGTGAGAGAAGTAGGTGTTAAGTAGTTTTAGAAGTTAATTTCGTTACAACAATGATGGTGGTAGCATTGTTGTTCTCACAGTTAAAGAAGTAGGTGTTAAGTCTGTTTAATAATTAATTTTGTTATAACATTACTCGTAGTAAATTGTTATGACACGTTAGAATAAGATAGGTTATAGATTTCGATAAAGTAATAAGTCCGCGTCGCTTTTTACTAACAATGTGGTAGTTAGTATTTTGTTACAACAATGTCGATGTTAGCATTGTTGTGTTCTGGCATTTGCATTAAGGTAGCTTTTAGTTTCAGATAAACTAGGGAGTTATCCATGGTTGTTGATGATGTATAGCGAAATACATTATTGAAAATTAAGGTCTAGTCTGATGGGGGTTGGGGATATAAATAGGTTAATTTAGGTTTAGTAGTTTTCAGGTTACGACAATGAGGTTTTCTGTGATTATAAGTAATTGAAATTTTATCAGTGTTCGGGTCAAGCGTTGTTTCGAGCAGGTATGAGAACAGGGTATGGTTAAGTTTAAGCGAAATATATTATAGGTAAATTTAGATATAAGTTTCAGCACGGTTTTTACACAGGTAGTTTTCATTACTTTGCTTTTGTTTTGTCTTTGCTTTGCGATTGAATGTGTGTATGAAAGTAGTATGGAGTGTTACAGCTGGCTACTCTATATGTAATTTTTATTATTATTGTTGGCGAGTTAGGAAATAGTGCAAACTTGTTCGCAGTTCTTTGTCTAGTAATGGTGTTGACGAGTTGTTAGAGTGTGACAGTTTAGTGCACATTGTAAAGTGGAATGATGAAGGATGAAAAGGTTTGAAAAAAAAAGGTATATTTATGTATATAAAAGGTATGATTAAACAATTCGACTTTCACTTAGGACATGGAACGGTTTGTCGGTATTCGAGTTTTGACATGCTGACACTATACAAAATATTTTTTATGGCGAAGAAGTTTGGTGTTAGGTTAAGTCCGATTGGACAACTTCAGTCTTAAAAAAAAAAAGAGACCGCCATAAATAATATTTACTACACAAGAAGCTGAGACTAAAACTACACTGCACACTCTCCTAATCGTAAATGGTCTTTGTATGTGGCAGAGTTTGGGTGTGTGGCAATGGCAGTATAAGGAGTTATTGCCTTAGCTGTGAACGTCAACTGTTTTTGAAGAGGTGCTATTGGCAAATCGCAGCAATCAGGATTGGATGATGAGATGCCTTTAGTAAATCACTAGGATTGGTTGGCCTCACAACCCAACACTTTTGGCAGATTCAGTTGTACCTTGCGAACAGTAATAACTTAGGTACTATTGTTAGTGCCTTCAACACATCGAAAATTTGTCCAGCTTATGACTATTTACCATTCGGTCTAAATACACAAAGGCGTTCTATAGAATAGCTATACATTTAAATAGATACACGCACGTTCACAAGTGCTATGTTTTATTTTTCATTTCATATTTAGTGCTTAACGAGGTGAAACATAGAACAAATGAATTTTATGAAACAAATTAAATATTACACTTGTTTTAGATAGGTCTTGTCTCTGTTCGAATATTGGCAGATTAGAATTTGCACTTGGGAGGGAAGAGCAGACTAATGATTAGATTTAGAAAATGTACGAGGGTTTAGAAAATTTCCTTCGGTTAAATTATTTCACACCTTCGTAAATTTTGGGGGTTGGCTGTAACGATCCATACGTCACTAGAACATTTTCTAAATTAATAAATAAAAATTATAGGTATTTAAATTAGAAGTAGGGCTAAATGCTATTTAAATTAAATGTATAATAAATAAGATAAAAGTTTTATCAACAATATTTAAAAAAAAAATAAACCTTACTTGATAGTAGGTACTTAAATGTTAAATAAAATCAATATTTCTCCATTAGTGTTATTATGTAAAATTATACGTACTGATACATGAGAGCCATCTAGCGTCATTTTAAGTAACTTTTTTTACACTTATTACGCTTTTAAAACGATCTTCGAGTTTTGGTAATTGGTACCCGGTTCCCTAAATATAGATGGCGTTAATATGGGTGTTAACATAGTGACAAAACAAATACCTATTACTTTTGTGTATATTTCTGTAAAAGGTTCATTTTAATTAACGGATTTAATTCACATTTTACGCTCACCATTAACCTAGGTAGACTATAAGTATGCTAGAATGAAATAAAAGACTGTACTTTAATGTTACAGATTACTTTTCATAAGTTATAACTAATTATTGTGTTTTCATGTAGTATTTACAGGGTTTTATATCGTTATACGAATGTAGTTTTAGTTCTCACATGAACCTGGTTAGGATAACATTACAATTTGTCTATTTAAAATGTGTGTAATGCACTGAGTCGTGAGCTAGATTCATAATTGAGATGGGTGACCGATCGATCAATTAATACATCTAGCGCCATCCAGCGGGGAGAAGCAGTAGACTATATCCAATGTAATACGATATTCCAGACTTTTCAATTGTCTATGGTATTTAGTTTTATGAATGAAAGTAAAGGGGTGAACAATGCATACATCTAGCGCCACAGCGGGCAGTAGCAGGAACTAAAAAACGTTGGCATGTCGGTATCCAACCACATTGTTTGGAACGTTTTTTCAATGAGAGATTACAAGCTATTTCTCATGTTATAACTATTATTAACATTTGGCAAATGGCGGTAACAACTTTCAACACAAGTATATATTAATAAAACTTTGATTAAAGTAGTATTTTTTGAGATAAACCTACTTGTTAATCTAGTACCAACACATAAAAGAAAATTGGTGGCGTCGCAAGGGTAGGTACCTAAAGGTATAAAAGGAGGCTGGCGTCTGGAAGAGGGACATTAATAGTGAAGAATTAGAAGTGAATTATTGTAGTGATTTATTAGTAGTGATTGTGAGGTCGGCGGAACAAGGGAGAGGACGGCTCTGAACACTAAGTATCCTTTGTACACTACACTTTGTAGTTATTCTGAAACTTATTGCATTTCTTTTTATTTGTTGTGTTATGATTTTTATTGCATTTCTTTTACGTGTTGTGATTATGTTATTCCATAAACCTTCCATCATCCACAAATCCTCTCGCTGTGGCCAAGACACCTTTAGCTGTCAGATATCTGATCGATCGTGTGAGTCTGCTCGATCGGCAGTGAGAAAACCCAATCCTTAAACCTTATTCCTTCCACCTACCACTTGTTACCTAATGTCTACTGGTAAGTGTATTCTTGTTTATTTATATGTGATCTTTTACCTCACTAAACATTTTTTAATTTACATTGTGAATTTTATATTATAAGTGTACCTAGTAGGTAAGGAACCGAGTCGGGAGTTTTATTGCGCGATCGGTATATAGGTAGGTGTCGTGGGGTTCGGAAATGCACGTACAACTAGTAGGTAGATAGGAACGATAAATCGGTATATATTTATAACTGTTTTACTAGGATGTAGCTTCGTATAGGTTGACTGCAATACGTACACGTGGTTCTTTATTTAAAACGTATTAAATAGGTATTTTACTACTTTACACACGCTAGGCGTACCTACTCTAGTGTGGGATTCGGAAATACACATAAATTAATAATAATACCTATCTACGTTGCATGATAATATTTAATAAGTTGGTGGTGGTTTGTTTAGGTTAAATAGGGTTAAGTTATGTGTGTTGATGGATGTGTGAAAACCGTGCTTAGTAGTTTATTAGGTTTATTTTATTCGGATGTCACTGAAACTAACTAGGTATTTACCTATCTAATTTACCTTGAGGAAATTAAGGTTTCCGGTTTTGTCATGCCGAAATGGCTTAGACATAGTTGTTGATATCTTTGGTTGGACTAGAGGGCAAGCACAAGCCGTCCCTGTAGCGATCTTCAAGGAGATGTACTACCATCGGAAGTCTGCAACGATTGCTATCACAACCTACATTTAAAAAGTAAAATCTTTATTTTGGTGATGTCGGATAATTTAGACAATTTGAGGATTAAGTATCCATTTATTATTTATTGGTTTATTTTATTCTGTTGTCATTGAAATAAACATGCCTATTTACCTACAGATGGTATTATACAATACTGTATTTAAGGAAATTAAGGTTTCCGATTCTATATCTATGTCGAAATGGTTTTGACACAATTTGTTGATATCTTTAGTTTGGCTTAGGGCAAGCAATGCAGTCCCTGTAGATCATCTTCAAGGAGATATGCTACCATCAAAGGCCATAAACGATTGATAACACAAACTAGGTACCTTAAAATAATAAAATCTGTATTTTGATGACTATGGAATGAAATGAACATAATACGATTGTCATTTTACGCAAATGGGTTGCGAACAAATTACCATTCAGATGGGTTCGACTCCCGTTGTGGTATTTACCAGTGGGTTCGAATCTCGCTTATGGATTTTATGAAATAAAATAAACATAATATGATTGTTTATTTATAATTTTATGCAAATTGGTTGCGAACAAATTACCATTCGGATGGGTTCGACTCCCGTTTGTGGTATTTACCAGTGAGTTCGAATCTCGCTTATGGATTTAATGAAATAAAGTAAACATAATATGGATGTTTATTTATAATTTTATGCAAATTGGTTGCGAACAAATCATAATTCGGATGGGTTCGACTCCTGTTTGTGGTACTTACCAGTGGGTTCATATTCTTTTGTGGAATCTTATCTTTGTTTTTAAGATTAAGTAATAGGTATATTATCTATTTACTTAATAAACCCTCTTCCAATGCCTAATGTATTTGAGTGGCACTTTTGTTTGTGATTAGTACAAATACCTACTCAATGAGTCCACCCAGTTGTTTAAAATATACACTCTATTATATGTCAGGCATTGTACAAGTGATTAGTAATAAGAGATTGTTAGATTAAGCATCGATACCGAAATATTTTGTATGGTCCTTTCGTTGCTTATGTTTGGTCAAATACTCGAGTATCTGCCTACATGCATTAAATATAAGCAATGGTTTAATTAAAGATTTGATTCAGAGAGGTTGTGGGTGGATATGGGGAAGGCGGAGTCCACTTAAATTTTCCTTTTTATGATTATTTATATTACTATACAGATGAGTTCGGTTATCATTCTGAAGACTCGTGGTTGTTCGAAGAAACGCTAGGACAATATGAACACTGATAGTAGGTACCTATTAAGAATTACAAAAGCCTCAAAATAGTAAATAGGAAGCTACCTACCTAATTACGTAAATATTAGTAGATTGTGTTAAACGTGTGTTTTAAGTATCTCGGTATGATGATTAGGTGTGACACTCGCGAACAATAAGAATAGAGGTTAGATTTATCGTTATTTTAAGATTAATAAATGAATAAATAAGGTGGTTGACTGATCATACCTATATGTTAATTATAGTCTGCAATGTTTATTGGGATGGTAGGTGGTTGTAACGACAGTTATTGAAGGTAGAAGTGTTGAGATAAAACATGGATAAAACTATAAGATAAGAAACGATGAGTATTAAATGTTAAGCTGTTATTACATAGTCTCCTCATGGGATGGGTGACCGTGTTGTTGCTATGTTATAGGTAGGTGTCTACTTACTTAATCTAGCGTGGCATAGATCATTGCTTTATTTGTTTGGTTGTTTATAATAGTACACTGTTAGTCGTGTCGTGTTATAATGATAAGGGTTATGAATTCATTTACATTAGAGACGGTAGGTACTGTACTAAGATAAATAGGTAGTAAAGGGTTTGTTAGGTTTTGCCTTAAGTTCCTTAAAGTTCTTAGGTTGTTGCGGACCTTCGTAGGTGCACTAGACGATTACTTGGCCAAAATGATCTTTTAGATGTGATTGAAATAAGTAGGTAGGTTATTCTCGGTTTTGGTTTAATATAATAATAATAATTGTTGTAAGAAGTTTAGGTAGGTTAATTTATGGTAATCTAGGTAGCTAATTATGTTCATTATTTACATTACGTTTTATATCGTTATATTTGGTGCAGTTAGGTATAGTTAGTTAGGTCAGAAGTAGGTTAAACGTTTATTTTATTTATTTATTTATGTATAGTTAGGTTAGTTAGAAAATAATAAAAAGAGGGTTATCGAAGGGCCGTTACAATACATTGTTCTGATCCCAAGGTAAGTAGCTAAATCACTCATAGTACCACAATCACCCAGACCCGACACAGTATCGAAAAGTTTGTTTTCAACATTGACCCAACCAGGAATCGAACCTGGGACCTCAGAGTTAGCGCCGCCCAAAGTCCGGCGTGCAAGCCACTCGGCTACGGAGGTCGTCAAAAATAATGAATTTATTTTCTATAAAAATTTCGTCAAACATAGTATATTTATAATAATATTTATCGTACCCCGTTTTGATTTTTTAAATCGCCAAATATCTGGAACTGTGTTTACAAATGCAGGTACTATCTGTTTATCTTTTCGCAGATGATTGTATGAGATATCAAGCAGTCGATTGGGTGTGTCATCATATTATCAATTCACAAGGACGAACCTAGTCGTACTAACTGTTGCAACAAAACAAATTCAAAGTATAATAATATATAACATAATGTTAACACAATTTAGGAGATATTGATACAACTTCTGTAACTTAATAAAGTGGTTTGAAATTACCTGGAAAATAAAAAAATTACGCCATCGATCGCTATTTCTACACAATTTCTATGAAATAATTCAATTTTAACAACTTGGTAGTTGTTAAAATTGAACGTAAAAAATATAGTTATTTTTTACGTTAGGTTTTGTTCTGAGCTTTGGTACATACACGCTACCGAAAGCTAAAGTCGACCGCCGCAAGGTCGACAACAAATTGCTGAATGCCCAAATCATGGATAGTGCATTGCATGAGCCCGTATCTTTCATCATCACATCATCTCAGCCAAAAGACGTCCACTGCTGGACAAACGCCTCCCCCAAGGATCTCCACAACGACCGGTTTTGTGCTGCTCGCATCCAGCGGCTTCCCGCGACCTTCACCAGATCGTCGGTCCACCTTGTTATCTTTAATACGTCGAAATTATCAAACTTTTTATTTTAATCTTATTGAATTTTTGCAACACACTTGCTCATAAGATAGCTCTAATTTCACCGCAATTAGGCACATAATGACACCTGTAATCAAACTGTGACTTTTTCATTGCTATTAACTCACAAGTGAGTTATAGGTTTTATTTTATTTTATTGGCAAGCAACTCAATGCTTTGTTCTTAAAAAAGTTTCGATACAAAAAAGATCGTGTTCAATAGTACAAATAAATTAATGTACCTATTGCTTGCTCATTTCATGCAACTTTGTATTTAAATAGATAATTTCAACTTGTAGGTACGTTTTTAATAAATAAAACTTTCACTCAAATATAACTTTTTCTCTGTAATAATGAAACCTTTGAACATTTACTCATGTGCTTTGAATTCCCCATTTTGTACGTGGCTAAAACGCTATCCGCGAAAAGCCAATAAAAAGAAACCTCATTCTTTTAATCATGGCCGATCGCCATTGTTAGATGTTCGCGCATAAAAAAAATGATTAATTTTTTCCGCCATTGTGAAAAAATTTTCACAACTCGTTTTCACTGTTGAAATTATAGTTATTTATTGTATTAAAATTTCTACAAGTACTAGTTATGAAGAAAATGATTTATGTTGTACACCGCCCGATATAAAATTTTGCAATTTCAAGCTTAATAGTTCACAAACAGTTGCCTCAATCAAAAAAATGTTTTTACAAACCCGCAATATATTTGAAATTGCTATCCAACGACACCTCACAATATGGGGTAGACTAGAAAAAAATATTACATTCCTACTTCACGTGTAGGGCAGATAACCTAAAATAAAATATTTTTAAAAATTTTACTTCACCACTTTGTCGGCGTGATATGTATATGTATATTCATGCCAAATTATAGCTTTCTAGTACTAAGAGTCTATGAGCTAGGCTGGGGACAGACAGACAGACAGACAGACAGACAGACAGACAGACAGACAGACAGACAGACAGACAGACGGAAATGGTGAAATTATAAGGGTTTCTTGTTGACTACGAAACCCTATAAATGACCGTTTTTTTTCTAAATTACCAGAATGGTAAATGTACCTGTCAGCCTATAGGTATAAACAAATTTGGTTCTATGCCTAAAGAAATCGTAAAGTTTTTAGATTTAGCAGATGCTGAGAGCTACACTGGACATAGTTTCAGAAGAACTTCAGCTACATTGCTGGTTACTTTAGGAGCGATGCTTTGAAGCGTAATGATGGATGGCGATCTAACAATGTACTTAGCAGAATCATACATAGAAGATTCCATACAAAACAAGAAAGAAATTTGTGCAAAAATCACAAAAATAATTAGACTTGATTCTGAGGCGCGTCCTACCGGCGAAACACCAAGTACATTCAATGATTGGATTTCACCTACCTACACGAATAATGAACCATCTCAAATAACAATACAACATGAAAGCATTTCAGTAAATAATCTATCTGATGAGACCGCTATGCCATCAAAGACAGTTAATTATAATTTTACTAACTGCACATTTACTAATTGTTTCTCTAAATAAACTTTTTATCTACTAAATTAAATGATTTTTTAGTATTATTTTCTTCTCAAATGTGTTGAAAAACGTCGTATGATACACATGTGTATTAATGATTACTGTCCTCGGCTCTCTTAACACCCTCACCGAACGGCTCGGGTCTCACTGGCTCCTCAGCGGTAACCACCAACATTACACACTTGTACCATAATGTACTATTCTTAGGTACCTATAGGTCGCGCCAAACTTCTAGTCCCCTCTGAAGTTGGCGTGATTCGCGTCGCAGTAGTAAAAAATAAGCGTCAGTAAGGCGAAGGCGGGGACGAGCGGTAGGGCCTGACTGTACAGCTGCGCAACGAAGCAACTTCAGAGGGGACTAGAAGTTTGGTGCGATCTATACGGCCTTAGATGATGTGCATAATCAAAGGGTCTGCGGCCTGTCCGCGGCTTCATCCGCGGTACAGATAAGAAAACGTAAATTTTGTATGTATGCAGAAATCTTAACTAATCATGGAATTACATATACTTTCTTAAACAACCTGTATCAATCAATTAACGAAATATCAATGAATTACATTATGCAATTATCAACATAATATAATATTGATAAATTACAGTAAATATACACTTGCTGATGACATTACTAATATAGTATCTATTTATCTTTTTAGTAAATTTTATCAGAAACATGACAGTTGAATGGATGGTTCGTCATAATAATAAGGAAAGGTTAATATTATTATCGTTGATCGGCTAAAACATCTTTAGCTTGCGAAGTCATTAAAAAGATATGAAACAGTCAAATGCACTTACAACGACGCTACGTACCGGTTCGGGCTTTTCCTGATCTAAAGATTTTGAAGAAAGGGCGTTGTAAAGAAAGATTTTTTATTTTTATTTTTATTTTTATTTTTATTTATTTGGGTAAAAAAACAATGTTGAATACAATGTTGCTTAAAAATTAGATAAATTAAGTAGTATTAATTTCACACCAGCATCAATTACCACAGCTTAAATTTACATTTTTAGACGTTGAGAGTGATATTAATTACTGCAAAACAAACTGAGTATCTAAACGTACTTAATATAATTTGAACTATGTATATCAAAAATATATTTTATTTTACGAAAATATTTACACTATTCAAAATTGAGTACACTCGAAAAAAAAAACTATTTTTTTAAACTATAGTAGGTACCTATACAGGTTAAAGAGCACCTATACATTAACATTTAAAAAAGGTAAAAACTAATCATGGCCATTAAAAAAAACTACTTAATTATTTAAATGAAACTTAACTAAAACTTAACTAAGAATAACTACTGCGCAATGTTTCCAGCAACATTTTTTTAAAGGTAAAAGGCGTCGTCGCCAAAATGTCAATTTTGTTAAAGAATGTATTATATGACTGTACTAGACGATGCATAGGTGACCGTTTTCCCGCGTTTGTACGACATCGGGAAGTGGCAAATAATCGGCAAATATTTCGGCTATGAGTTCTGGTAGGAACACTGTAACACAATCTGTTCACAATGGGGATGCAATCGTATCGGTTATGGCATATGTCGTATAACATCATTGCCTCGAGTTGCTTACGTCTGTCCTCAAATTTTAGAGTTTTATATTTTTTTAATAATTGTAAATAGTGCAAACGATTGTGAAAAACTCTGTAGTGCATTGTACGCAGAAATTTCTTTTGTACCATTTCCAGACTTTCGATATATTTATTATAAAAAGGGTTCCAAATGGGCACGGCATATTCTAGTTGAGATCTGACTAGGGCACTATAGAGGCTTAAATACGTATAGGGTTGTGTGAATTTTTTACTGGATCTCATAACAAATCCGTACATCTTATAGGCTTTATTTATTATATTATCTACATGTAAATCAAGATGTAGTTTACTATCTAGCGTTATACCTAGGTCTCTAATGTATTGCACATTTACAAGATTGGCACCAGTGAGTTTGTAAGTATAATTACTAATTAGCCGCTTTTTAGTGAAAGTTATTGATTTACACTTATTTATACTAAGACTAAGTTTATTTACAGCACAATAACCAGAGAAGCGATCGAGATCGGCCTGAAATTTAACGTGATCATCACTGTTGTCTATTATGTGGAAGATTTTTAAGTCATCTGCGTACAATAAAAAATCACAAAAGTGAAAGCAGCTAGATATGTCATTGATAAATATAATAAACAAAAGTGGGCCTAATATTGAGCCCTGTAGGACACCAGAGCTTATCGGTACAAAATCTGATTCGTAGCCACTTAAAACAACTTTCTGTGTACGGTTAGTTATGTATGATTTGAACCAACGCCAGAGGTTCCCGCGAATGCCATTGTATGCGATTTTTTCTAATAATATTTTATGGTCCACCCTGTCAAAAGCTTTTCGAAAGTCCGTGTAGACACTATCAATTTGCTTGTTGCTATCTATACCTTCAAAGACGTACGATGTATATATCAGTAAATTGGTTGTGGTAGATCGATGTTTTACAAAACCGTGTTGCTGCGGGATAATAATATTATGCAATGGAGGGTATATAATATTGTGTACCAGCCTTTCGAAAAGCTTCGACAGGGTAGATAAGATAGATAAAGATCTATTAAGATAAGATATACAATATAGATAGATATATGATATATAATATAAGATATAAGATATATATCTTAAATGTAGGTACTACAAGTAAAAAGGTAGTTAACGTGACTAGTTCCCCCGATCCGAGAGAATCCATCATGCACTAGTGCGTGATGGCGTTCCCTCTAGAAAACATCCGAAGGTGATTAGTTTAACATGGCTTGAGGAACCCTATAGGTTTCTCGTCACCCCCAAAATAGCCCGGAAAAGCTGAAAATGCCGTCTGAGGCAAATTAGCAAACTTTCCGAAAAACAAAAAAAAGTGACTTGTTCGTCGAAACGTAGTACTTACTTAGCTTAGAATAAATATTATTAACGGGATTATTACCATGTTTTTTGTTGTGTTTGAGTATCTGATATTTCGGCACAGGTTCATGCGCCATGATCACGGATGTACTGAAGTTATTGCGGGTGGGTGATTATGAGCAGACAAAACGATCTACCCTCTTCCTTAGTCGTTTTTTACGCTCGATACTCGTTCCACGTAAACGTATGTGTATGTAAGTGTATGTAGCTATGTAAAAACACTAGAGCGATAAGCAAATGAAATTATTATTCAGCATTGATCAAAAGATTATAATTTTCCAGCATTGATCCTTATCGATCAGGTTCAACTTCAATTACGCAATTTTTTTCAAACAATATGGCGCCGTTTTTGGAATGCTGCGCGCGCAGATTTAACAGTTAAGTTGACCATAAATTATAGATTTGAAATTAACCTCTCGTTACCCAGTGGCTCCTTATGGAACCATAGAACAATTGAATTTCTATTGTATCTGGTTTTATAGATAACGAGAGGTTATGCTATTAAAATAAATAGAAACAGGACATCGTGCTGTTGGCTTAACCAATAGTCTCATTCAAGCATACTCAACATTCAAGGCACCCAAAAACACGCTAGTTTTCCATGAACGTGTCAACAGATACAAACAGATTAAAAATTGAATGTGTTTATTTAATTATTTAAATCTATCTTTAAAAAAGTATTAGCATAGTATTAGTATTGCATAATTATGTTACTAGAATTACTAGTCTTTTTTACACTCTAATAAGATTATGTAGATGTAGTAAGAGTAACTATAATATTTAACTAGTTTCCTATTTTTGCTCCGTAAAAAATTAACAGTTGAACCGAATGAGCATTAGAGAAAGCCACTTGTGTTTTGTTGGCCGGCACTAACAGCTTTCCAACGAGCACTAAGTAGAACATTGTGTCTGTTTTTCACTACGTATTTCTAAAATAAGAATCCATACGAAAAACGGTTTTAAGGTACCAGAATTACCTACCAGAACTACCAGGGGCGATAAACTAAATTTTTGAATAAAACCTTGTTGAAATTGTCGCCTACATTATTTTATAATCTAGTTCAAAATTCTTATAAAAAACTTAAGTCATAATAAAATTAATCATTATCGTCATAATTAGTGTCAATAGGTCGGCCCATGTGCCCCAAATTAGGAGCGATTCCGCGCTGAAAAGCAATGATGATTAAAGTTAAATTAACTTTACTAATTATTTTGAGTTATGTAAGTGTTTGGTATTTTCAATTAGAATTTTAGTACATTTGCCAGAAATACGCCAATCCACCGTTCTAGCCGGTTTAAATGAAAAGTATCCTAAAAGCTTTTGTGAATTTTCTACAGAGTAAATCGAAAAGCTTAATAACATAATAAGTGTAACACAAAGCAGTGTTCTATTTACAAGCATTTATGCGGAATGATTAGCTCAGTGTGGTGCCGGGGATAAAGAATTGCACCACCCCATCTCTTTCTGTGGGTGTCGTAAAAGCCGACTAAGGGACCATTCCAGAGGATGGGCAGCAGCATCTCTCTGAGGTTACCCTCAACCTACTGCGATCGCCAACCCGCCTGCCGATTGCGTGGCGATTACGGCAAATACCTCTCGTATCCTTGGGGGAGGCCTTTGTCCAGCAGTGGACGTCTTTTGGCTGAGATGATGATGATGATGATGATGATTAGCTCAGTTAGTTCTTTTAATGAAACGGCTAACTAAACAACGTGTAACAAAAACGTGTGGTCAAAATGAAAAGGTCCAAAGTGTGTCCAATCTAGATCTTGTATGTGTTTTAACTAAGACCTAATTATTAACTTAAATTTTTCATGCAATGGTAAATGAAATATTTATATTTGTGAAATCATGCGCGTCATGCGCGCATAAGCAAGCAGCGTGATCACAAATGTAAGTACACAGAGGTTACTAAACTACTAGGGCTGAGACTTGTTTATTTTGAAGTGACGTCACAATAGAAATATTTAATTGAAAATTGCATAACAAATTAAAATGTTCAAATAATTTTTAACGCAAATTTTGTTGCGAACAAATTACAAAAACACAAATGTTGAAAAAACTTGCTTGCATAACGGCTCGTCCCATTGCTTCTGCGATTTTGGTAGTAAGGACAGGCGGATAACCAAGCGTTACTAGCATCTGCCTTGCCCGACAACTCTACGGAACCCAATGGTGGGTTGATAATCTTCCTTTAAAGATTGCACGTGCTATGGACAGAAGACAAAAACGCTGGCAGGGCCACACTGGACAAATTTCTAATTTCTAGGCCTCCGAAGCGTACAGGAAGCGAAGCCTGTAACGCTGTAACGTAAAAATGTAAAACGAATGATAAACAAAGCCATGTGTGGATTAATTTGGATTTATAAAAGCAGGGATGGCAGCATCGAGAAGCGGTGCGCCTAATAAAAATAATGTCAATAATTCACATTTAGAAAAATTTAGCTCTAAACCTATAATGCCAAACAGGTTAATCAAAGTTTGTAGGTCCTCGAGAACTGAACCAGAGTGCCGTAAAGTGCCCTAAAGTGCCGTCATCAAGATACCAGACATTAAATTAGGTTCGAAACCTGTATGTATTTTTTAACATAAAAGGGATCTACGTTTGAGCGTATTTTTAAGTAATTCCTTTCGTTATTTGTTAATCTTAAATGATTTTAGCACTTCGGTTCAATTCTTTGGTCGGGCAATGTTTCGGATTTTTCGATGCATAGCCCGGATTTGTGATCACCCACCCGCATTTGGCAAGTGTGGTGATTAGAGCCAGTAACCACACAGAAAAAACGGTTTTCTCAAAATAAGCAAAAAATACTTGCATGAAAGCAAATTGCATTAAACCAAGATTATGGTTGTTTCATATATATGGAAACTATTATTTTCTTACGTAAAGGAAAAAAATATCTTAAATTGACATTAAAACAAATCTTGAATGAAGACAATTTCACTTGATTTAAGACATTCTATCTTTCACCAAGAATTATTAGTATTCTTATTGTAAGTCGACGATTCTTTTGGTGTGCTTAGAATGTTCTTTTATTTTAAGAAAATGTTGATTTGAATTCAGAAAGTAAACAACTTCGCTTTATATAAATATACTTAATTTTAAGACAGGGTATGTAGCCGTACGGACCCAACCACTACGTTTCACAGGCGTAAAAGCGCAGGGTTTAGTGCCGCAGTAATAGACTATACTAGGTACACAGAAAATCAAAGGAAGACCAAGATAGTTCCAATAGCTTGGAAGCGACTTAGTACAGACTTTAGTCTCTTAACTATATCAAAGTTACAATTTTTACTTATAGTTTCGTAAAGAACATCTCGATAGCGCGATTCAGGATGCTACCGCCAGCGCCATCTAGTAACAAAGGGCGGAACGATAGAAAGATAAATAAACTTTCATTTTGAAGTAAGTATTTCATTATATTAAAACAATAATATTTAAATTTCTTAGATTAATATTACTTTTACTTCATTTAAAATATTTTTCCTTGATTGTAAAAATTGCACTAAGAGTATTATTTATTTGTTTTGAGAGAGTCAATATCTAGAAATAAACAAATATTACTTGAAATAAGACAATTTTCCTTATAATTAATTGCCATGTCAAGAAAAATATTTTTCTTGCTTAAAGAAATCCTTTTTTTCTGTGCACCAATTGTAGTGATGACTTGATTTCAATGATGGAGGCATTTACCCAGCAGTGGGACAGTATACAGGCTATTTACTTTACATGGGAAATATGAATACTATTTGTAAAAAAAACCTACGTAAAACTTTGCCTAGAAGCTTAGTCCCAACTTAAAAAGACACCTTAGGGTCACTTCTCCCATTTTACTATAAATGGGTGACACATTTTAACAGCAAACATATAGTAATATTAATGCTGTTAAAATGTGCCGATTACTTAAATGCTCTAAAGTGACGTTTAAGCAATATCTTAGAGGCATGTTCGACACTGTTAGACACAGTTTTCGTCGCCAAAAGTAACAAAGATTGTCATTGACATTTTACGGGATTCCAAAAAGTAACAAAGATTGTCATTGACATTTTACGGGATTACAGATAAGAAACAAGTGGTCTGTATTAAATTGTTACTGATGTCAAAAATACTTTTTACTACTTTACTCCTATTTTTAATGATTATGGGAAAACAATGTCGACCACTGGTTCCTGTCGGACACTGGTGCCACTACCTATACCTAATAAAAAAATAAGCAAGGATAATTGTGAATACCACCTATGCTATGTCGGGAATGTACGCATAGGTTATTAAAGAGTTTTTGCTTTTAGTTACTGGCGCATGGCGACAATTTCAGAACTTTTCTATAGATTAAAAAGCTAAGCATTCTATTACCTTCTGAATGCTGAGCTGAATCATTCATCATTAACCAACACGAGAATTTGTAAGGCATTGAAGCAGCATCTACGACGAAAGAGATTTGCTATAAATTGAATAACACTATTAGCACTCACAATTCAAGGATCTGAATTTGAAAAAAAAGCGAAGGAATGTTTTGTATGACCCTTTTAAGTAGAAAAAGGTAAATTTAAACAATATTATACCTAAAATATTATTCGTCGAATGATTATAGTGTGACGTCACGTGATAACTTTTTATTTTGACGTTATGCATGATATGAGCGTGAACTATGATGGATTTAATGATTTTGATACTAAGATTATTAATTTAGTGATTATTGATATGCATTAATACTTAACACTTGTATGATAATAACAAACGTTATCACTAATCCAGAAATGAAGGTTGATTAATAAATGCATTAAATATTAGCGTTATACAATACGTGTACAGATAAGATTAACAATCATAATACATATGTGGTTTTTAATTGTTGAGAAATACATTTATATTTTTTAATAATACCTAATATTTTGTAATATATTTTTATGAAACAGTATCTACATTACTGATGCGGCTGGCAAAACAGACGAACGTGAAAATGTGAAAACGCACACATACGATAGTCCATCAGTGCCTAGTTGCCAAGGCTTGTATAATGCTTTTCTCAAACAATGCGCGGAAATTTGAACAAAAACGTAGAGTAGAAAATCGATCATCTAATAGTCGCCGGAGATGAAGAACTTTTTGCACGCTCCATTAATATATATTATTAAATTCATTTGTTTCTTTTTTTCCATTAAAAAGCTTTCTATTTGCAAGTCAGTTCGAATCTTAAATAAAATCCTCGGTAAGTTACCTCCTTGGTTGCCATGTTTCGTAGTAAAAAGTTCGTTCCATTTTTAATTAACACGCCCGATTTCTTGACGGGAAAGTGAAGAGTTATGTCTGCAATTTTATTTTATTTTCTAAAATTTGTCTTATGTCGAATATTAATGTGAAATAATGGAGGATTATTAACCGTTAAGTGTTCGTGAGTATGCATGTGTGTTGACAGTGTTGACAAATGAAACAAAACACTTTTCAAATTCTCTCAAGATTAGAGGACTTAATAAAGCCCCACATCTTTATTGAGATACTCGAAGGGTTAGGGGGGTATATCATTATTCACTTCTCATTTTTATCATCATTTATCATCATCATACTGGAAAAAAATATTGTTTATTTAAGTATTACTTGTTAGAAAAAATACTTTGACACTGTATAAATGTGCTTATCGCACGAAGCCATCAACTAAATGAAAAAAAAGAGAATTGTGAGATTTGACACAGTTAAAGTTCATATTATTATGAAGAAGAAGTGCTGAATAATAAAATTTATGTATAATTACGACATGTGTTACAAAAAAAAACAGTGTTTATGATTATAGTCGAATTTGACCACTTGGCGGCCGATGCTACCACAGATAATAATGATGAATCTTTTATCAAAATTCTTCTTCTTTAATACGTGAAGAAAAAACTTTGTACCGCATTTTAAATGACATTTGGCATAGTTAAAGTTCTTATGGAAAAGAAGCGCAGTGCAGAAAGATAATACTTTATGTTTAATTTGAGTAATAAATGTTATACTTAATTTAAAATAAAGGTTAGAACCACGATAGCTCAATTGGGAGAGCACCTGACCCGGTATGTCAGAAGGGTGCAGGTACAAATCCTGCTCGTGGAAATTTTTTCAACACTTGTGTTTTTGTAATTTGTTTCGCAACAAAATTTGCGTTAAAAAATATTTAAACATTTTAAAATAAAGGTTCAATAAAGTTCAATTAAAAAAAAATATGATTATCGGTAGAATTTCGATATCTGGGTGATCACTAGTTGTTAACATAAATATTTGCTCTAGATAACTAATAAGTACACAATTATTAGAGCTTTGTAAATGATTTACTACAATATCTAACGGTATCCCTAATGAAATTTACGGTTATTACTTTTATAATTAACACTTGAAACATCATGTTTGATACAGGTATGCGAAGAGGCAATTGGCAACACAACGATAATACACATTGTTTAATAAAGTTAAAAGCGAACACTAAAAATGAAACCTGAACTATTTGCGTTCATCATCATCATCATCACCTCATTTTATGTCCCCACTGCTGGGGCACGAGCCTTCCCTATGGATGGATAGGGAGAACGGGCCATAAACCACCACGCGGGCCCAGTGCGGATTGGTGGTTGTTAGCGACTGCTAATGCAGCCGGGACCAACGGCTTTACGTGCCTTCCGAAGCACGGAGGAGCTCGATGATAAATTTTTGGTCACCCATCCGATGACCAGCCTTTGCGAAAGTTCCTTAACCTCAGCACTCGCAAACCGGGCGCGTCAACCACTGCGCCATCGAGCTCCTCATTCCTCATTTGCGTTAGTTGTGCATAATTTTATCCTGACAATTCGTATCCTTTGTGATTTCTGTGGTTATATAGAAGGCAAGTCTACGCGAGATCTGTATTGTGTTTCGTTACAACAGATTGTTTCGTCAATTAAACTTTTATTTTATATTAATCATAAACTGGTTGACAAAAGTAAAACAAGTACCGTAAATGGCGTAGGCAGTGAATGACGTCTATGAAAGCTAAAATTAAAATTCAAAGATCCTGTGAACGCCACACCTACGTCATTTTATAAAGCCTGGTATTTTATCTACGTAACTACACTACATCAAGTTTTCATTTGTGCAATAGAGTTTATTTGTTCAATGATGGAAAATTTACTTAATGATCGAACGAAATTAATCTTTACTAAATAAATTCCATATACCTACCTACATAAGATTACAGCAAACGACTGTATAAAGAACAAAGCAAGGTTATAATGAAAAAAAACAAAGTGATGTAGCATAGGTATGAAATCGTTATCTGCGAGGTATTCTTTGCGCTATTTTATTCACCAATCGATCGAAAACAAGAAATTTGTATGGCATTATTATGTCTTACTAGTAGTCGCCCAGTGGTCCAAATTTGACCGTAATTCACAAAATACATTAATAATAAATAATAATAATATACAAATTTTATTCAGAACTTTTACAGGGTACAATACAATGAGTGTACGATAACAGCCACAATGGTTTCTCAACTGTGTCGCAGCTGTTAGCGCCCACCTCCAAAATTTTTAGAGGCATCAGAACGTTCCGAATGTAACAGAGATTAAATTCAATTTTAAACATTTTTCCAAAATCAGTAAAAGTTAGGTACCTAAGTGTGTAAGTATGTTTGTGTGAGTGTTTGTGTGAGTGTGTGTGTGTGGTGAGAATGTTTGTGTGCGTGCGGTGAGAATGTTTGTGTGTGTGTGGTGAGAATGCTTGTGTGTGTGGTGTAGGTATTTATAGTGTGAGTGTAGTGTGAAAAAAGTGTATTATAGAAATTAGGGAGTGGAATTAAACACAAAATGAGCCTCTTCGCCCTACGATGTTAGTCTTGGGATCGGTGAGCGAACCACTAAGAGGATCAGTATGTGTCGTTATAAAATAAACATTCTAAGAATAAAGTCAGCCAGCGAGTTTCTGTTGTCTAACAAATGCGCAAGAAGTTTTCCGTGTCCAGGTACGTTAGTTTTAGTAACCAGTTATTTATATGGATTTTACATTCGCGTAACGTTAGCGGATATACGTTTAGTAGTCTGTTTATTTTGTTATATAAGTGGGGTGCGAAAAAATAAAAGTGACGTCTAGCTATGGCCAGAGTTGGGCGTAATCAACTACTTTTTTAATCAGATTAATAATCTGATTGAAAGTAATCATGATTACTTTTAATCAGATTAAAGTAGTCGTGATTACTTTTAATCAAGATTAAACATATAATCTTTAATCTTGATTACAGTAATCAGTAATCTAAATTACATGATTATTCTTAACTAAGTTTATATGAATTATGGTTTAGAAATTTGCCATTAATTATCACAATTTGTAGGTATGCATCTAGAAGTTGAGTGGTTGGCTTTATTGTACTATAAATTATACCTACTACGTAAGACGCGCGGTAAGGGTGCGGAGGACAGGGTATTGTACGATCACCGGCTAGCCAATCGCCGCGTCCGCATTGTCGATAGTCGACAAGTGCACACGCGCCATTTTGTTCAGTGCGCATCAGTCAAACGAATCGAGCTCAAGGAGACGATACGAGACGACGTAATTCTTTTATCGTACGTGATCGAGTATTTTTTTTAAGTTTGAAAGTGAGAGTACCAGAAAAATTACCATTCAGCAGATTTTTTGCGTAAAATAATTATCCTAAAAGCACAGTGTATGAGACTGATAAAAAAATAAAGTTCTTTTATTTTTTTACGTTCCGACTGTTGGTTTTATTAATCAATCAAATCAATCATAAAAGTAATCAAGATTACGATTACAGATTTATAATCATTAATCACCGATATGATTACATTTTTGATTAATTTCTGTAATCTGTAATCGTGATTGAAGATTACAAATTGTAGTCGTAATCCTTAATCATTAATCTGATTACTTTTTGCCCATCACTGGCTATGGCTAGTCTACAAATTTCAGATTTGCAGATCCGGTCAGATCTACGTATGTTGCTATGGCTTCATGATTATAAGTTAGTTGGGTGTGCTTGCGTAATACGGTTTGTAGAAGGTAGATTTGGCGAACAGTCAGCACCTCAGTATGTTCATATAATAGAGAAGTAGGGAAAAAAATAGGCTTAAAGCACATTACTTTTAGGAGGGCCCTCTGGGCTCTTTCTATTATATACAATATATACAATGTGTATGCAATATAATGTAACATATAATTTTAAACATGAATATTGTTATTCGGGACACCTACTCCATTTAAACTTTAACGATACCAAATACCAAACTACCAAATCTCAGACTCCTCATGTCAGTGCTTAAAAAGGGCCATAAAGTGTTCACTTCATATTTTAGATATACTTATATAGAGGTACCGTTTGTGATAAAATTTGTTTGTTTGTCGGGGCTTATCTCTGGAACTACTTATACTTTTGTATGTACACAATATCCACGTGGACGAAAACGCGGCAAAAGTGCTAGTCTATACTATATTAATAAAGAGGTAAAGTTTGTTTGTTTTGTTTGTTTGTGTGTTTGCTTGTTGGTTTGTTTGTTTGCGGAGGTTAATCTCTGGAACTACTGGTCAAATTTCAAAAATTCTGTCTCATATAGAATTTATTTTGATAAAAATTAATTATCAATTAAAAACCGCAAAATTTGTAAGTAATAATAATATTTATAAAAGCATGTATTCTTTGCCACACATAGGAAACAATAAGTTGATGCATAACATAGAAAAACTTAAAACTATGAACCCTGAAATGGCTCTCATTCAGCATAATATCGAGGTACCGGATTGGCACCACGACGCTGTTCTTCCGTGGGTACCAGAAGAGCTTAAATACTACAACATTCACATTAAAATTCTTTTTAAAATTAACATTATAATAAAATTAATCTTAGTAAATAAATAGGTATATACAAGCTGTATCAAAATTAGCAAGTCACACTGACACCGGAGGTAGGTGGGCCGTCAGATGCGTCGAACAAGCCTGAGAAGCTCGATGGCGCAGTGGTTTGGAGGAGCTCGATGGCGCAGTGGTTAACGCGCCCGGTCTGCGATTGCTGTGGTTAGAAAATTTCGCAAATGCCGGTCATCGGTTGGGTGATCAAAAATTTACCATCTCGAGTTTCTCCGTGCTTCGGAAGGCACGTAAAGCCGTTGGTCCCGGCTGCATTAGCAGTCGTTAACAACCACTAATCCGCACTGGACCCGCGTGGTGGTCCCTATCCATCTATAGGAAAGGCTTGTGCCCCAACAGTGGGAATATAAAATGAGCTGATGATGGTGATGATGATGAATCACATAATATGCTTGATTATACATTGTTATATATTTAAATATAGTTTTTACTTGAAGTATACATTGCTGAAGATATTTTTTGTATTTATTTTTAAAAGAGTCAACAGTTGCTGAATTCCTAAAGGGTGGAGGAATATTGTTCCTGTTAATTAATTATTAAGTAATCAAAGAATAGATAAATAACATAAGTGATTAGTTCCTAACCGATCGCCTGATATGCGAACATCTTGCAGCCGACTAAGAGCTCAAACGTCGAATACCCAGACACAATAGAATTTTAATTGTTATCGGCCACCTGCTGGTCGCTCGACGCTCAAGGGGATACGGGACAATAAGTCGGCTCTTATACGACATGCACGGGAAGTTAGGCAGCCGATACTTTCTATCAAGTCCAGGACCAGCATGGGATTATAAGCAGACACCAATATAAATTAATGAAAATCTTCAACAAATTTTTGAAATAACTTATTTTATTTTACCTTGTGCCAATCCATGTATTATTTATTACTCATGATTTTGTATTTGTCACAATTATCTAGGACATCTATGATTGCATCATCTTTTTTTTTGTTCTATGTACTAATTACGAATATGGTATGTATGTATGTATGTATGTAGGTATGGCAAATTAGAATAGAAGCAACAAGTTTACTTAGTAAAGTTGGTTTTCTTAACTTATATCTATATTTACTCTTATTTGATCCACTTACCAGTTAAATAATAAAAACTTATTGCTTGGCTACATAATAAAAATACATAGGTACTGTCCACATTTTATAATTACAGTCTCAGCAGGTTCTCCGTTGATGAGTCAATCAGTCGGGCATTGGCTCTTTATAATGTAGTTGTGTGTTAAATGTCCTAATAGCAGAAAAGGTGTCATAAGAACTACAAACTAAATAAATATTCAGCTGTGTATGTAAGATAAGCCACGGTTTCATAAGGGTACCTGCACTTGATATAAACATTTACACAAGGATGCTTCAGATATCTTGTGAGGATTTAAGTTAGATGGGGTGTCTAAAAGGGTGGGGGCGTTGGATGACGTCCAGATTCTGAACGGCTTTTTGATATGTAAATTAACTGGGATAAATAATGTGAGTACGGAGGTATTTCGAGACTTAAACAGACCAACAGCTGCTTCTGAGGTCGGTTAAAATTTGCTTTTAGCATTTTTTTTGGGAATATTTTAATATTACGGAAAAAATGTAATCCTAATACATAGAACGAATCATTATCTTGCACGGACGAGGAAAAAACAGTTGCCATATAGACAGCAAAATATGGTAAAGCCATTATTTTCTTTATACTTTATAACTTAGTACCAACTTATATAAAATCGAAAGTTGTTATAAAGAAGGGTTGAAAAGCCTTATAACATTTCGATATAGATATGTACTTACATGTATATAATCACAGGATAATAGCTTAGGTCATAAACTCATAATTACATAACATGATGCTGCGACGAAAGCCCCATCTCATTATCGCGCTGTAAACACAAGCCATTCGTGATATCACATTTATTAATCTGTTGACAGTTCATTCGATGGCCAATGGCAGTGACTGGAGATCAAAGAGAAGGTTTTAATGGAAGTATGCCGTAGATCTCCGATGAGTCCCATTGCAAATAAAATCCATTATCAAATTTTAGTTATGATGATTTTTAAACGTCTTCATGTCACAACAGTTTAGCGCTTAGCCTTTCATTGCACCTGATGGTAAATGACTATAAGGTCTAAGGGTTAAAGCACTTTACCCAGAAGCACTTTACCCAGAAGCACTTTACCCAGAATCCTCTACCTCTGAGGAACTGGCTATTTTATCTGTAACTGTCGCTACACAATCCATGATTCTGATATTTCTGTTTTAGAGACTTGTCGGGACCATATTAAAATATTTAAAAAAACACTGAGTTTGGTGTTGAGACTAGGTTTATTACCACGTTGATACTATGACGACTATATTGGTATTACATGCATTTTAAACTAATAAAAACTGTTTTTAAAACAGCTTTCCTTATCTACCTCACGAAGACCGAAATGTACTATCTGTGCAATCTAATATAATCTAATATTACGTGCGGATAAGAAATATGTTTCGGTACGCCCATTATTGATATAAATACAATTTATTATTATTATTATATGAGCCATAACTGTCCCACTCTTGGGCAAAGGCCTGCCCACACTTTTTCCTCACCTTCCTCACATTCATAAACAAAATTGAAAAGGAAAAGTTGGTAAAAAAAGTTACTGTTCTGCGAGTTGTTACAAGACAACAAAATGCTTGTTTCAAATCCGCCTGGCTAGCTACCACTGGTTTATACAAAAAAAAAAATATTTTGCAATTTTTGGAAAACATACAGCTATATTTAAAAAATAAATTAATGTATAAATACAATAAGGCCAATTACAAGTTTTCACCTATAAACAAAGTATGTAGATACATTTGGCAAATCGTTGTTATTAATACTTTATTTTTAAGAGCCGTGCGTGACACATAATAGATAAAATACCTTTCATGAGCTAACAAACATAAAGAAGTTATCATTGTATAATTTTTTGAACCTAAATACGTTGGTGTTGAATAAGTCTAAGTCCATATTTCGACACATTGAGTTGAAAAGCTCAGGCGCCCTGTTAATGAACGATAATTAGTTCCTGACAAAGGTACATGCAGTAAAGTGTGTTGCGTTATTTTCAATTTTACTGAGTAATTCGGCAGAGTCTATATTACCTTGGAATGTTTTAAGAAGTAGTGCTATATCTGACATTTCCCTTCTTTTATGTAGTGGTAAGAAATAAAAATGTTTGCACCGTTGTGTGTTATTTTGGAAGAAACTATGACATTTATATTGTAAATATCGAAGAAATCTTTTCTGCACTGCTTCTATCCGCGAGATGTAAATATTGTATTGGAGATTCCAAACCTGGGACGCGTATTCCACGTGGCAATCATCATCATCATCATCATCAGCTCATGTCCCCACTGCTGGGGCACGAGCCTTCCCTATGGATGGATAGGGAGAACGGGCCATAAACCACCACGCGGGCCCAGTGCGGATTGGTGGTTGTTAACGACTGCATGCTAATGCAGCCGGGACCAACGGCTTTACGTGCCTTCCGAAGCACGGAGGAGCTCGAGATTATAAATTTTTGGTCACCCATCCGATGACCGGCCTTTGCGAAAGTTGCTTAACCTCAGCACACGCAGACCACGTTAACCACTGCGCCATCGAGCTCCTCCACGTGGCAATATGTCGCCATAACACCAATGTTAGTTGTTATTTTGTGTTAGAGATAAGATAGCCAGTGCCTCAGTTAAGGATTCCGGGTGAAGTGCGCTTGCACCTTCAGCCTGATCATCACTTAAAATCTGGGGTGAATAAGGCTACGAGCTTAACCGTATGGAGTATAAAAAATGGGCTGACTACATAATAGCATTTTGCAACGAGTAGCTCACTGATTTTGACGATTTAGACGACGCAACTTTGTTTTCGTATTTCACTCGTTCAACGTTAGGGACGAAGCTGCGGATGCTTACGTTAAGTGGGGGTAAGTGGTTGCTGCGTGGCAATGCAAGCGCTACTGGCCGGAAGCGATTTAGGGAATACCGGGAGGGGCGCTCACTCAGCCTGCCTTTTAATGCGCTGACCGGGCTCGATCATTGACTTATATGCCTACTCTGTTTAAATGAGAGCGTAAAACTTTGCTTCATTATCACTACGTACTGCAGTACCTCTTAAAGGTCACTTACCTGTTGACAGATTTGAGTAATTATGGCGTTGTTAGCAGACCTTGAGGTACCTTTGACTGAAATAAAGTACTGGGAACGATTTGATACCGATAGTAATAATACAGGTTAAACAAAGAATTTAAACGGGTATTAACGCAAACTAATTAGTTAAAAGGTATCATACCTTCTTTATACTCGTACCCGACGTTTCGACCGAGTTACAACGGCCACGGGCTGACTGACGTGTTTAATTATGGAACGCGAAAGTTTAAAAGTGTATAATATAGGTTAACTGATGAATACCGGTAAGTAGTATTTTACCAATATACCGGTATTATACACTATAATACAGGTACTAAACTCGGTATTAATACCGGTACCCAAACCAAACCAGGTAACCCAAATTTTTAGTGCAAGCTAAAGAAACTGAATAAATAAATGACTGGCGTTTGGCTTGGTTTACTGCACGCGTTGCGCTCTCGTCTCGTTAGTTTGCCTGATAAGTTCATTTCGCGCGGCCGCAGTGCACTGGCAACGTCGCTGGTAGGTACCGGTATTTTTGAGGTACTACAATACCGGTACTCATTGAAGAATCGGTATCCAGGAACCGAAATGAAAAATACAGGTACTTACTGATATTGTTACCTGTATTTTCGGTATCAGTTGCAACCCCTGGTTGATAACTATAATATAAGAGGCGAGAGTAGTTGGATCTATTAATTAAGCCCGTCCAGCGCACTGCGATGTATACTCGTATAGTACATAATACAGGTATGGCGGCTTGACACACGGAATTTTAAAGTCGATTGAGTCGGCTGCCTATGGAGCTACGAATTAGAACTGATTGTATGCTGTATTTAAATAATGTTATTTTAGAATGCTTTTTTTTAAATGCTTCTTTAAACTTATAAAAGTGTGTCAACTACGTGTCAACTTGTCTTTATTGAAGCATCAATTTATGTTACACTCTGCATATATTATTGGTCGCCAAGATTTCATTAAAGTGCTTCAAAGCTCTTTTATGCAAGTGTTCCATAGTCCATTTTATAATAGGTACACAAATAGCTTGACAGCTGTCAGTCTGTCGAATGAGATGATTGTATTCTAAATAGTCTTGATAGCTTCAGAATGTATCTAGTTACGATGTAGCCTATCACAAGGCTAATTTTTCAACGTGTAACCCAGTGTATGCCTGTGAACATAGATTGCAACATTACCATATATTATGCGTACCTTACAATATGCATATCCTTGTTATTTCATGGGTTTGCGATTTAGCAATTTTTTTTGCCTCATTACTCATATGGTCAAATGACCCACATAATTACTCATACATATGATGTCGCAAGCATCAATAGCCAACGTGCCTCAGGCGAACCGTATTCTGGTTTTCCGGCTCAGTAGAACAAAGAAAAACATAAAAATCGTAATCTTTATACATCCATCTTTTATAAAATTCTTCATTGAGTCGTATAAATGATGTAGGCTGCCTTAAAAGCTCGCAAATAATTCGATCTGCCCGATCACATTTCGTATTAATTAAGCAAAAAAGAAAACATAAATTCTGTATCTCCAATTCTCCATTTTACCATTCTAAATAAAAAAAATCTTTGGTCGTATGAATGAAGCATGTTTAATTTAAGCACGCTCTCGTCGTCGATTGAAAAACAGTAATTTTTCGCTCTCGAGAAATAGGCATACTGTTATTCAATGCTCTATTTTTGGTTGGTGCTATTGTTTTAGGGCAGCCTGGTCAGGTACCACCATCCTATTATGTCTGTTGCCATGTTGCCATAACTTGCCATATTTCTAGCATTGTTGTATTTCGATAGTTAGAGATAATGTAGCTAGTGCCTAGTAGTTGAGTATTGCGGGTGAAGTGCGCTGTCACCTTCGACCTTTCATCGCTTACCAACAGATGAGATGAAGTCCTAGCGCTTCCTCATTGCGTACAGACGCTTGCACATCAACCTCTCCAAAACTGTCAAACTTCAATACATTTACTAAACTCGGAGTCTTGAGTCGAGCAAGTTTTAACTCAGCACAGAAGCAGGCTGCAAGCCAAATGAGTAAATAAAATTTTGTTTTTGCAAGTTCTAAAAATAAAGTTACAAAAAATACTAGGATTTATAAATAAATAAAGTTGATTTGTTTCTTCAGCCTAGCTGTTTTAATTTATAATAACCTGATTCCTATCTAATATTTATTATTATAGACTAGTCACATACAAACAAATTACTTACGATATATCGAAAATATTGATATATTTTTTACATGAACATCCCTAAGCAGAAATTGCCGAGGCATACTTCGACGTGACGGACGCGGCATGCCACGGCATCCCTACTTTGCCAAGCTTTGCCATGCCGTCCCGGTCTACGTAGGCCTTAGTGATAAGGTTTAAAGTCTATTGAGGAAATTTGACAGCTTGTGGTAGGTTGATGATGACACACGCAAAAACACAACTATTGAACCAGTTTGAAATTCAATTAGCGATAAGCATTACAGTACAGACTGCTTATACTATAATTAATTAAACCTAATTTAAATTTGAATATAGCTAACAAGCTTTGATTAGGTAATTGTATGTCATATATATATCGCAATGAGCATGTACGTTGTGTAGAAGTCAAATATTACTAATGGCCTAGCACGAATTATTTGCTTATACTATAATTAATTAAACGTAATTTGAATATCGCTAACAAGCTTTGATTAAGTAATTGTATGTCATGTATATGTATATCGCAATTTTTCAGCGCCATAACGTACGTTAATGGAAGTAGTAGTTGGCAGAAAGTATATCATATAATCTAAGCATTGGCATGACTTAACGTTTTCGTTACGTATTTGATCGAAATTAAAAAATTTAAATGCCACTTTCGAGATGTATTTTTGTTCCGGATCCAGTATCTATAGGTATAGTACATAATTGATCGAAGGATAATACAGAAGTTCATACTACACCCACTGTGAAAGCTACGTCAATATTTAAGGCTTATGAAACAAATGAATTCTGTCCCGCGACTTCAAACATCAAATGTCTTCTCGTAGACACCATGGAAATTGCCTATAAAATGCGTTCAGACGTGTGGAATGAACCGTGTAATTTATCATGAAGGTAACGCAACGCGAAGTTTTTATGCGACACACGAGACACGAGCTTAACCAACGCGGTTATAAAACGACTGCGCGAAATGAAACGTTGTTAGGCACGTGGTGCGGCGCATACACATGACGGCTATAACATGGGGTCCATGACCCCATGGCCTACAGAGCTAACTTTAGTGTAATGGCCGATTTCGAAAGTTGGTAGATGGCGTCTGTAAAACTAATTATTTAGTACTAGATTTCCACTTGGGTAATATTATCAATAAGTCAAGTTTGTTTTATAGAGTTTATAATTTTATGTTACCACTTGTCATAAATTGTGATAATTATAAAACAGAGAGAGTGCAACAGTGTGTCGCATATAATATTGTAAAAAGCAGTCTATGTCTAGCAAGACGTATACTCTACTATTATCAGTGTGCCTAGTGCAAGTTTTATTCGCCAGTTAACGAAAACGAAAATTTGTATGGCAAAATTTTAACTCTTCTCGTATGTCGCCAGGAGGCGCTGCTGCTTCAATTCCATACAAATTTTCGTTTTTGGTAAACATAATCTAATGAATACGAATTTTGGTATTTCTTTTTATTTATATTTATTTTGTGTACCCAACGAATACCACTTTATAAAACTAATACCAAAACAAGTTTAATAGTGATTAGGTACAGTCAGTAAAAATGCTTTTAGTTGTATTTATGGTGTTGTATTTTCACAAAAATTATTTGAATCAAATTATTACGGATAGTAAACAAAACTCACACTAGGCGGGTGCCTGGGTAGGTTTAATCATCATCATCATCTCAGCCAAAAGACGTCCACTGCTGGACAAAGGCCTCCCCCAAGGATCTTTACAACGACCGCTTTTGTGCTGCTCGCATCCAGCGGCTTCCCGCGACCTTCACCAGATCGTCGGTCCACCTTGTTGGAGGCCTGCCCAGGTTTAATGAATCACACTAATATTATAAATGCAAAAGTTTGTGTGTGTGTGTGTGTATTTGTTGCTTCTTCACGCTGTAACGGATGGATGGATTTGGATGAAATTTGACATACAGATAGTTTATAACCAGGATAGTTTTTATCCCGATATTTTCCTACGGAAATGAAACTCATACCTTTTCTCTATATTTGGTTCCACAATGTACTACTTAGGTCTTGGATTTGATGTTGAGAATAGAACCTAGGTATTTGGTAGTTTTTTATACTTTTTTATTGGAATTTTGATAGACTTTTGAAACTGTTAAAGCGGTACGAAGTCCGCCGGGTCCACTAGTAGGGATAATAGGAGTAAGAAGTTTAGATAGACAGTGTGTATGTATTGATTTAAATTAAAGTTCGACAAACTCCTTTATCCGCATTCTACAGTACATACAATGACTCTAAATAGCAGATGTGTTTTTTTCATTGGCAAGTCTGTCGGTTTATACTAAGAGTAGGTATACTTCTAAGTTAATTTTTCTTTTAAAGATTCCATGGCAAACGATTTATCTCCACCTGATGACCCGTCCCGCGCTGTAGGTATAATTAGCGGGCCACCTTACAACCGTGCGTACATATGGCGCGCGAGGGTTTAAGTGGAAATGGCGAAAAAGGAAGTGTAGCAGCGGCTTAAATAGGAATTCTCGTTTTCGTTAACGTGGTCGAATAGCAAATAAAACTAGCACTAGCCAAACTATGTACATTTGTCCCGGCGCGGCTTGCTGGCGTGGCTAGGGTCGATAATGGCATAACCGTGGCATGTTCGCCGTGATGACTCTCATATATCTTTACAGTAATTAGTACGACAAAGACTCGCCGGCCTTGTGCCACGCTAACGTCATTACCGCCACCTCAGCGGTATGACAAAGCCTTTTTACTTTTTAGTTGACAAGAAATTAGGAACCTACGCTATTATTGTCAAATCCGTTCAGCTGTTTTGTTTGTTCTGGCATGTAATAATAATAGTAGTATTTTTATTTTTTTATTACTGAAATAGATTTAATTACTAATTACAGAACAATACTTAAAACAAAAAAAAGAAACATAACTTAACTGAACTTAAAAAAAAAATAATAAGAAAACAAAGAAATAAAAATAAGAAATTAAAAACTAAATACGTATAAATAAAAGATGTCTTCCAACTGTGGGCTCATGACCATTTCCACGATCACTTGCGGTGACGCACCGCACCATAATCTTTACCTTCGAGCTTATTGGGTTGTAAATTTGATATTTGAAAAGAACCTTTTCCCTTTACGACTTTTTCTTTAATATGTGGTAACAAACTCGATTTTACAACTTACCTTGGGTTGGACGAAGCTGAATCCATAAGTATTTTGTATTGAAAGAGATTTTTTTTCTGTACGCTCGACTCTGAATAAACTTGTTAAATTTACTTATAACTTAGGTACACATGACCTATAAGCATATAAAAATAAGATTTGTTGTTTTTAAAATGAAATGAAAATGAAAATGTTTATTTACCAAAAATAATAGTAAGCCGTGTTACAGGAGTGTACCATGACTCCCACACTAGGCTAGGCCTGGCTCGTGGGGTCAATTCTCTAGGTTAGCAAAGGTAACAATGTGGCTATTCATTACAAACAATTATGATTAACAGCATGATTCTGACAATAACAAATAATAGATTTGTTAATTATTGGACGGTGCAATGCGCAAATGTTGAGTGCATGTATGTAGGAATGAGTTAAGTGCGTGTGTGGCTCAAGGTAGCCCTGCGATTTAATCTTGGGATCGATTTTCATTTCTTATTTAAAGTCTACAAATACATGGCATGGTTACTTTTCACTTAGATGGCACAAAATAAGTCTGTAGATAAACATTTATTAGTAATAAATACAATTTATTAGAATTATCAACTTTTGTCACTTTCGATAACACTCCTTAATTCACGATCGCCAATACGGGTTTCGACCGAAACGGTCAACATGTGATCTAGCGTTCACTAGGCACGTAAAGCCGTTGCTTCTGGCTGTATTACCACCAACACGCACTGGGCCAGTGTGGTGGTTTATGGCCCGTCCTCCCTATCCTTGCGTAAGAAAAGCTCGTACCATATCAGGGGGGACATAAAATGAGCTGATGATGATGATGATGACTAGGAACAAGCCACAGCCGTCCCCGCTGCGATAAAAAAACAAGTTGTCACAGCTTCATGGTTCTGTTAGTGGATTTCTAACGTAATAAGGCGTTTTGCGTCCTGACTTATCCTCTCGTGCGTTATTAGATATTTGGCACGAGATAAGAAACACAATACGAGTACATGTAACACATATATGTATATTAGCCTGAAGCGTACATATTTTATGGCCACGTGTTCCAAGACGTTTCTCGTAATTTGACGTTCCGATCGTCTCCCTAAATTGTATAGCCCTTAAACTCGTACCCTAAACTTGAACAATAAAGGGAACTAGTAACTGATACCGGGGTCGGTTTACGTGTCCAGTTTACTGGTTTTGTGTTAGCTGTTAAAATTATAACTTCCCTATTTCGGAGGTGTAGCGAAGTATAAAATTTGAGCTCTCGATAAGCTTAATTGACAACCCAAAGTAATTTTACGAGCTCGTATTGTTCGTGTGAAGGGATTGGAAAATGAGCCGACGTGTGGCTGGCGGCGGCAGCGGCCGTCCGCCGCATTCTACACCAAATGTTAGTTTGTAAGTGAGTTGTGTGTTGATAATGACATAGGTATTATGTGGAAACATTGTTGGTTATGCGATCTCTTTGGTAGCAATGTTTACTTTTTATGGTAATTGCTGACATTTTTTTTATATCTTACGGTTACTGGTGTGCTTACGCACATTGCCTTCATGTCACCTAATGTTAAGTGATTATAAGGCCGATGGCCAGGTGGGAGCGCACTTCACACGGGATCCTCAACTACTGAGGCACTGGAGGCTATGTTAGTTTATAAGGTATTTATCTATGGCCTGTTATTTTGTAATTTTTAATTATTGACTGAAAAAAAACGAATTTATTATTATTCCTGTATTTATTTTTTCTCATATCCACGCGTCTAGATGGCAGACGAAAAAGTGAGGAATCCGCATCAATCTCCGTCAGCAGCGGTGGGATCGGAGTTTCTTTCTACGGAGGGACTGGAATTAAATATTTTCTAAAAACGAAATAAGTAAAACATTTAAATACATAAAAAAATAGGTCGGACAGCCCAATCCAGCTCGTGAACATTTTTTCAAAACCGTTTTCCAAACAATTATGATACTATTGTCTACTTACCAATTTTGTGCCAGTGTTTGCCCTATGGCTCGTTTTCTAATTACTGTTTCACATTGCAAGGAGCGCCTCCTGGTGACAAAGAAGGTGAGTTACCATTCAGCCATACAAATCCTCGTTATCGTCAACGTGACCGAATTATAATCTCCTACTAGGCATTCAGCAATATATAATGAGCTTTAAACGTAAACAGAAATGCAAGTATTTCTATGTTCATATCGTGTAAAAAGTTTTATCTTGGAGCATGCAAGTTTTATACCGCAGCACCCGCCGCAGCGCCTCCCAGACACGTGTAGAACTTGTAAAGAGGGTTATTGTTGATGCCTTGGGTCGGTGAATTAGTAATATCTCAGGGCGAGGTTCAGGAAGGTCCATTAACGTGACAGCGCGAACTGGGCTACCAGGCCCGCAGTTGGATCAAAGGTTTTAAAGGTAAATTAAAACCTTTGCGATGGTGTCAAATAGGTTAAACGTTTTCACAAATGTCATAATAATAAATAAACGAATTGGGCCGCCTCCCTGGTCTAGTTTCTTTCTAACGTCGTCGGACCCAGAGGTTTAGTTAAATTCTCAGCCGTCGGTCGGTATATAATTAAGGTAAATACTCGGTTTTATTGTGGTAGGGCTTGCTTTAAGTTCGCTTGGATTGTGGTAAACCACAATCTTATCTAAATATGTTGCCATTAAATTAATTCTGTTAGCTTTGTTGATTTCCGTCAGTCAGGATGCTATTTTATCTGCGGATTTAACGATAAATCCATGTCGCTAGGTCTAAATGACATCTTAGGATTTTTGTGGAATAAAAATATACTAAATACGGAAAGTTGAACCTGTTATTGAGGAGCTCGTTTACGCAGTGGTAGCGCTTGGTCTTCGAGTGGTGAGGTTTAGCAACTTTCGCAGAAGCCGGTCATCGAAAATGTATCATTTCAAGCTTCTCCGTGCGTCGGAAGTCACGTAAAGCCGTTAGTCCTGGCTGCATTAGCAGTCGTTAACAACCACCAATCCGCACTGGTCCCGCGCGGTGGTTTATGGCCGTCCTCCCTATCCATCCATAGGGAAGGCTCGTGCCCCAGCATAAAATTTGCTGGTGAATTGGTGATGATGATGATGAACCTGTTATGTGTTTCTCGCGGTATGCTCGGCTAACATACCTGAATTCAGATTAGTGATCCAGATCAGCATACGTCGACCGCCTACTTTATTTACAAATTAGACAAATGTATCACTAATGTTTACTTCATTTGCATATTCATTTAAACTAAAGCCCTTACTAATTACCGTGGACTCAAATTAATTAAGTTATCAGTCAGCCACATCTACGCTCCATTATCGGCCGACCGGTGAAGTACTACACTTACTTTGTAAATTATTGCCTTTGTTGATGTTTTCTTTAAGTGGACAATACTTTTTGGCATAAACACTACGTGTATTTTAGTTATACTCAATTTTGGTTCTAAAATCAAAGGAGATATGAATACATTAATTTTTAGCTTTCCCAATGACAACACATTATGACTTCCCAAAAATTTAACAGCTTCGTACTTAAGCTGATCTTTTTTAATTTTCTTTTATCTGATGTTGAATTAGGTATGTCGATAAATTTATTTAGCTTTATTTTATTATATTATCAAAGTACTTTAGATTCTGTGTATTTAATGCTGTGTAAGCTTATAATAGGCTTGCATATACTTAATGTAAATTTTTAATTGGCAATTATATATATACTTATATGATATGATATGATATATAGACCCGGTCACGCGGGAGTTGTTAACACCCTAGGTGGGTCCGAAAGGACAGTCGCAGAAAGTAGGCTGCGGTAGCGCAATAGCGTTCCCAGGTTTGCTCCTCTTGTGACCAGCAAAACACTCCTCAAAGCTTTAGTGGGTGAACCCCCCCTAACTATCTTGGGGAAGTGGAAGTCCCACATTACGCATTGTCTCTGGGAAAAAAAATCGTTAACGAGATATGTAAAAAAATTGGGATTTTCTAATCAACAAATTTCATAAAGTATTCAGATTAGATGTTTGATATTTAATGAGCATATATTACAAATTCGTGTAAAAGTCAAAACATGATTACGACACATTTTCTTGATAGAAAATAAACCAAAAGTAGCCTCTGCTTTTATTTTAAACACGCGTTTTACATCTAAACACCCCATGACCCGCATTAGGATATGGCTAGACTGCCCTGTCGCCGTTGTCTGGCCTGAAGGATACTTGTAAAGACGTTTTGGCTTACGTAGCCCGGAAAGTCTGGTGTCTTGTGCATTCCGGTGAGCTGCGCCGAATATAGCTTGAGCAGCTTCCCTTAGGCTCTCGTTCCGGTCAGACTGCGTTCGGTAAGATTTTGGCTGATATACGTGTCTTCGCTCCATCATGCCCGATCCTTGGCATCGTGAAAAAGGGATGACTGGTAGTCTAATGCGTGCCCCGCCCTTCTGGCGGAGCAAAAGTAACAACAGACTATTTCCACATCGCAACAGGAGCTGCGGTGACGCGTAGGCGGACTATATAGTACCTACGCTTGTTTTTATATTTAGCGTCGGGGTGCCTTTCTTCAAACTTGGGTTTGTTTAAGGATTCCGGGTGAAATGCGGTTCCATTTTCGATTTCATCGACCAATAGGGCTCGATTTTGCTATGTTGTACAGTCGTGTGATAGTGCCTGCTTCTGACATATTTCCCATAGTAGAGTCAGATAAATTGAATGCTCTGTGATGATTTGCCGTCGTATGTTGTATAAAAAATAAAAACAAACAAAGATAATGACGTAAATTTCGGTTAATTAGGAGTTAAAAATAATTGGGAAATACACAGAACAGTGTACATGTTAATTATATACAATTAACAAACAAAAACTGAATAATATCGATACATCAAACATTATATCGATTGTTATCGCTCATTATTTGTTGTTAATGGTCGTTAAGATCGATATCTTAGTAATGACTTTACAAAATCAATAAAATATTACATATCTATAACACTCCGACATAAATAATCAGTTATTACTGCCATGAAAACTTCCTTTTTCATATTGGGGGAAAAAAGACTTTTATTACAAAAAAACAAAAGTCGTGTTCGCAGACATTACAAATGTATCTGATTATCAACATATAAGGTAAGTGCACCAGTGTTCTACACAGATTTTGTCGCCAAAAAATAACATTGATTTTTTATTGACATTTTACGGGATGACAGCGGACAGCGTGGAAACAGGTGGTCTGTATTCAATTCTTGAAAGACAAAAATCAGTCGCTGACACTTTTTTTAATGATTAAAGGAAAAAATGTCAATCTCTGGTTCCTGTTGGTGGGCCTAATACTGGTGCTACTACCATAGTTTAGTTGGATTAGTTACTCATTTATAATATGTCTTCTATGTTGGTACTGAGAACAATTATTCGAAGTTTATTATTCGCTAGAATATTGAAGTTATTTTGGTCTTCATTCTTTTGCATATGTATATATCGCATTTTGCACTGTTATCGAATGCAGCAAATTTAAGATTTTTTCTATTTCTATTTTTTTATATTTTACGGGTAAGCACAGTACCTTGATCTCTCTCACCTGATGTTAAGTGATGATAAGGCCAATGATGGAAGCGCAGTTCACCCGGGACCTCGACTAGTGAGGGACTGGCTATCTTATCTCTAGCTGCCGGAACACAACAATGCTACAAACATTGATGTTATGGCGACATATTTAGATAAGATGGTGGTAGTTAGCCAGGCGAACAAACAAGCCCTACCACCAACCAAAATAATTTAACAATATCAAACAACCTGATCAGTCAATAATTTTAAAATGATTTTTCAATTGTCAGTTAAAGTTTATTTATTCAATTATTTTGATATAATGGCAGTTTCTCTTTAGAAAATATGTCACAATGACAATGTTATTCGTTGAATAGAACTTATCTGAAGATTGAAAAATCGGGCCACATTGTTTTGTAGATATAAATTATTATCGTTGATTATAATAATGATTTATGCCTACATAAACGATTATGATAATTAATATATTTTATTTACTAAGGGGCCTTGATTGTAGAAAATAGTTTATAGAAGATAAAAAAATAATAATTAAGAGCGTTTACGCCGCACACTAGTGCCGCCAATGAAAAAAAACATATTTAAGGTGTTCAAATAATTTTTAACGTAAATTTTGTTGCGAACAAATTACTCAATTGGAAGGGCACCTGACCCGGAATGTCAGCAGGGTGCAGGTTTAAATCCTGCTCGTGGAAATTTTTTCAACATTTGTGTTTTTGTAATTTGTTCGCAACAAAACTTGCGTTAAAAATTATTTGAACATTTTATAAATAATTTGCTTACTTCTTAACTGATCTTTAATGTTTGTAAAAATATTATGATCGGATGTTAGTGACGGTAGTTGTTGACATTGAATGGGCGCCTTTGGCTTCCAAAGTAAAAAGTGTTGAATAATTTCGGCGGGCTGGTTAGAACCACGATAGCTCAATTGGAAGAGACCTGATCCGGAATGTCAGAAAGGTGCAGGTTCAAATCCTGCTCGTGGTATTATTTTATTAGTAAACTAGCTGACTCGGCAGACTTCGTACCGCATTTCTTTTTTTTGTTTTTTTTTTATATAGCTCATGTTACTCAGCGCTAATGTAGCACTCTAATGATGAAAGAATTTTTTTAAATCGGTCCTGTATTTTTTGAGTTTATTCGTTGCAAACATACAAAAATACAAAGCTTTCCTCTTTATAATATTAGTATAGATAAGTATAAGAAATACCAAAAAATAAAACTGACTTTACTCTTATTTAGGTAAAAACAAGTTGGTCTCACGGCAAAAGCTAAAATTTTACAAACAAAATTTAGGTCGCTTGCAAAATCAAATGACGTCACTTCTCTCCGAGCTGCCCCCAAACTTCTTGAATCATTTGCATTTCAAAACCAAATTCTGTCAAAGGACACCTTTATAAGAGCGTGTCGTGATGCGATATTACTCGCTGTTAGGTGAGTAGGTATGACCGGAATAATAAGATAGTCAAATAAAATGAGTGTTTATTTATACATTTTAAGCAAATTATATTGCAAGCAAATTAAATTCAGTTCATTCGATTCATAAATTGTTGAGAAACTTCTATGAGCGGGATTCGAACCCGCACACTCTGTCTAATCTAGTCAGGTGCACTAATAATAAGGTTATTGTGGCTTAGGTTATAGTTATAATATAGTTAAGCTATATAGTTAATTTATCAACCCCACGTATATTTCTATGAATTACTACATAGTAAATGAAACAACTTTTACGGATCTACTCGCGTTTATTTTACACATTACTTTTTAATGTTTATCCTGACGTTTCGAACACTTTGCAGGGTCCGTGGTCACAGGGATACCAAATTATAGTAAGTCAGAGGGTACGTCTCCAAAATTTTTACGCTTTATTGATCGCAAATCATTAAGTCTGAAGTAAGTGACCACTGACCATGTAGTTAAGTAGAATCAAAAGACAAAATGTACAAAACCTAAAAGATAAAAAAAATTACAGATTTCGCAGAATACAACATTTTACGAAAAAAAATTATATTTTATTTTAAATAACACATTACAAGTTACTTATTATATATATATTTTTTATATTTTTTTTTACCTTAGTCGAGATTCAATCACATTCACGCACACTTGGTCCACTGCACCGTCCATTCTCAAATTCAAAACGCGCGCACGGATCTTAGCTTCTCAGTTCTCTTCTCATATAAGCATCCAGTTCTCCAGTCCAGTTCTCTTATAAGCATACGGCATTCTACTGTCGCAATAGTATTTCAATACTGTAATAACATTTTACTCTATCCTAATTATATTAACTAGTGGTCGTCCAGTGGTCGAAATTCGACCGTAATTTTAAATTATTTTGCTGCACATTATTTGGCTGCACGGTTTGTATCCTAAGCAATGAAAAATTGTATGTAAATAAAAATGTATTTTTCATGCATAATTTTAAAAAAGTATCTTATCTTATCTTATCTTATCTTATCTTAGCCGAACACCAGGTGAGGTGGTGACGGTCCTTGCACTAATGACGCTAGTATTCATTTGCTAGGCGGACTAAGCGTTAATGCTATACAGGGTGGAAAGATCGAATGCCACATGGATGGCGACTACCTTAAATATTGGAAATAGCACATTCTGTGTAAAGGAGACTTTCCTTTATTTTTAAAAACAATAAATTCTGCTTTTATGGATTATTGAAAAATCGCTTGTCTTAGGCGGGACTCGAACCAGTCAAATGCGACAAAAATAACATGCCGTATTTTATGACGTAGATCGAAAGGGTTACTGATAAGGTTCATTTTTCTCTAAATAACAAACACAATCAAGATAACGGAAGGCCATGAAAACTAACAATTATTTTTACCACATGTGATCGGTTTGATTCCCGGTTAAGACAGACGATTTTTCAAAAATCCATAATTGAAGTATGTATTATTCTCTAAAATAAAGGTAAGTCTCCATTACGTACAATTTGCTATTTCCAATAATTAAAGTAGTTGCGGTGCATTTCACGAGACGGGTGAAAACAAAGTTGCTGCCGGATGGATTTCTTCTGTGTAAAAAATAATAATAACTAAATAAAGGCCATGAGTGGACGTCTTTTGGCTGAGATGATGATGATGATGACGACGAAATATTGGTACTAGAGACTATTTAGTGCCACAACGAATTCTATGAATTCTAACCATCCTAAGCCTAGTTGTGATAACTTGCTTGTTTTACAATTTAAACCAATTGCTATGAGGGTACGGGGTTCGACGCGTCCATGTATGTAAGAGCTTCGATGCGGGCAGTATAAGGTTCAATTGGGAATCAAAAGTAAGAAACGAGACGCTATGACGGAGAATGGATGTCGACTAAACTGTTGAGTGGAGGGAGGATGTTGCCCAGAATTCGACCAGATGGCGAACACCCTGGTACCCGTTTCTGTGTGAGATGAAAGTCAAGTGCTTACGTTAGAAAATATTATGTTATCTAAGCAGGTGTAACTTAAAATTAGGGGTAACTTAAAACGTTGTAAGAACTATAAAATACACTCATAACTAAAATTATATTCCCTATAACATATTTCCAACGCGACGATAAAATACGGTCATTAATAAGTTCAATGTCAATGTTACTACTGTTGGGATTCGAGAGATTTAAAAATGAGGCTGGAGTTAGAGGTGTGAGGTTTTCAGTAGTGTCGGCTATGTACGTAAGTGGACGCGAATTGACTATTGACTCTACCTCACAAAGTACCATAACCAACTCTTGATAATCTAAAGCTGCTCTACCTAATACCTTTCGTAACATTCTCTTTACTGTTCTCACCATTCTCTTCCAAAACACTCCCCACCAAGGCGCGGCAGGGGGAATGAACCGCCATGTGATTTTGTTTACCTTTTGCTCGATTTTATCCCATTCAAGATCTTTAAACAAGACTTTTGTCCAGACCATAAAATTAAAGGGCCTGCGAAATCTACGCCTGTTACCTGAAATGTAGAACCACACTGAACACGATTAGTAGGTAAAGGCGGTTCGGGACCTCTATAGGCCTTAGAACTGTAGCGCTGGCACACTACGCAACACCTAACAGTTCTCTTATCAAGTTTCCTTGCTCCAATTATCCACAATGTTTCTCGTAATTTTGATAACAAAGTTTGAGAACCTGCATGGCAAAACTCTTTATGCTTCTGCATAACCAGTCGTTCAATAATTACATTAGTTCCGGGTAACAAAATAGGAGTAATAAAACACTCTGCATCGTCGCTCAGAGTCAGACTGTTTGAAATAAAACGTAAACACCAGCCCATCATCCTTACAAGATTGTAAGGATGATGGGCTGTTGTACTTTGGTAATTATAATTAGATAATTATAATTACCAAAGTACTCCAATCGAACAGAAAATAAATCAGAATGAAGAACTACATCTAACGACTCATTTTCCAAAATTGGCCACTGCGAACCGTATAACCAATTTGGACCTTTTCACCACTAACTTTTTAATAATTCGTATGGGTAAATAAAAAGCCTCGCGAAGGTAAATCAGCTGGATTACAATCACCTGGTACATGACGCCACTCTTCCACCTTCGTCTTGCGAACGATTTCAGTTATTCGGTTCTGAACAAATATATTTGCCAGTTTGCTTTTGGATACAGAAATACTGCTTACAAGATAATTCTAAACTGTCTTTAGCTTCGATAGTCAACCGTGATGCCATAAGAGCAGCTAAAAGTTCTATTCTAGGAATGTTGACACGTTTTGTTGGTGCAACTCTAGTCTTTGCTAGTATGAACTCTACAGACACCTAACTTTATCCACCGAGCGCAAAATGCAACAAGCATAAGCAGACTGACTGCCATCACAGAAAACGTGAAGACTGTTATCACTCTCATCCAAATCAAACTGACTGATTCTACGAGGTAACGTACATAAATCTAAGCTACTGATTCGCTGCAACCAAAATTCTTTTCTAAATCAGCTGGTAACTGTTGATCCCAATCCACATTTAACAGCCAACATTTTTGTATTTTAATTTTTGGCACTATAGTTGCGGGACAAAGAAAGCCCAGTGGGTCAAAAATACTTTGATGCATTGATAAAACATACCTCTTAATTATCATTTTTGACGTATGAAAATGTATCTTACACTTAAACTCATCACGACGCGGATCCCCAGTCAAACCTAACACAGACGTGGACACAACTTCTTGGTCTACGACTATCGGCCCTGTGACCCAATACCGCAACTCGAACTTACCGTCACCCATTAAGTTCTTGGCCTCTTTTATAAAATTATGCATTTCTTTCTCATTTTTAACACTTAAAACACAATTATCTACATAAAAACATTTGCGCAACATATTAGCGGTCTTACTCTCATATTTTTGTAAATGATGTAAAATAGTGGCAGATAGCAAATAAGGGCTTGTAGTTACTCCAAAAACGACGCGGTTATGACAAAACGTTTGCAATACGCTTGGAGTCTCTTGCGTATTACGCCACCAAAGATACTTTAAATAATTACGATCTTTAGGACATAAAGAGATTTGTAAAAATGCCTTTTTAATATCAGCAGTTATGCCTATTTGATTTTTTCTAAATTGAATAAGTAATGGTGGTATCAATTCCATTAAATTAATTCCTTTTTCCAAGCATGCGTTTAACGAATACCCATTCTTATCAAGTGCAGAAGCGTCAAACACTGGCCTTATTTTCGTGGTAGCACTCCCTGCTCGAATCACTGCATGATGCGGCATATAATGAACGGTTGCCTTTTCGTCAATGTCTACCTTCTCTATAATGCCGCACTCTAACCACTCTTTAAAAATTGCATCATAATCATTTACAATCCCTAATCGTGTCAGTCTTGATGTTGTAGAATATAATCGCTTAACAGCTAAATCATAATTACTTTCTATCATTTTATTTTTCCATGGAAGTGTAACTTTATATCTGCCCTGTTCATTAACAATAATCGTGTTTTCGAAAAAAAATTGTACCTCCGATTCTATCGCTTTATTATTTTTTATCTCGGCCTCTTTCCTAATTCCTAATGTTTCTAACCTCCAGAAAACTTCAACACTTTCGGGACCACAAAAAGCGTGTAAAGTGTTTACGTCGTGATCGCCTACGCAGTATACACCCACTGCCGGTCCTTGTATCGCCCAACCTAGTTTGGTTTCCATAGCAACGAGACTATTGTTTACACGTTCTAATCGGCCAGTCAGGAGCGTACCTAAAACATCACAACCAATTAATAAACCAATATCTGTTAGGTCATCTAAACAATCGGTTAAAAATATACCCTTCCTTTTCATGTCTTCCACAATCTCTTCATGTCTCAGTTTAGGCAAATGACCACAGAGAACAGGCTGCTATAGAGCTTTCAACACGCAGTCAAAACTTTTATCCATACTCGAAATGTTGAGACTATACATCTTATAATCTCTTTTCTTAGTAACAGTCCCTCCAAATAAGTTTTGACTGAGTGATTGTTCCCCGATCGGATTCAGCTTTAATTTCTTAATTACATCAGATTTGACAAATGTTCTTTGTGCTCCAGAATCCAACAAAGCTCGAATAGGAAAAACTTGACCATGGTATGAAACAGTTACCTTCAGAGTTTGCAGTAAAACGGTTTTCTTTGACATGGATTGCACTAAAACAGACTGTCCACTCATTCATGAGGATTCCTTTTTATTGCCAAAATAACTGGACTAAGGTATATCGCCGCACATAATAGTGTAGTGTCTTCTACCGCATACAATACATTTTGGATACTTACGGCATGTTTTAGATGTATGGCTTTTTAGTAAAGAAATCATGCACGCCCGATTTTACCATTGAAAATGGTTATCAGATGCAAATCGCCTGAGACGTATTTTTATCCATAGCTCCGAGGATTTTGGGAGGATAGAGATGAGAATAGAGAGAATAGAGTGTAGAAACACAAAAATAATCAATTATATAGCATTAACGCTTAGTCCGCTTAGCAAATATAAGATAAGATAAGATAAGATAATATAAGGTAAGATAAGATAAGACTTATCTTACTCACAAATCTTACAGCGAAACAAGTACAAAAAACATCAAATGGCGATGTGCGTGTAAGGCATGAAAATTTTCATTTATCAAAGAGATTAACTTTACTATTATACTATCTGACACGGCGGCTTTCGTACCGCATTTTTTATTAAATATAGCCTATGTTACTCAGCGCTAATGAAGCATTCTAATGGTGAAAGAATTTTTAAAATCAGTCCTGAAGTTTTTGAGTTTATTCGTTGCAAACATAGGTACATACAAAAATACAAAGTTTCCTCTTTATAATATTATGTATAGATTATTAATCTTCACGCAGTCTAAATTTACGATATATTTAGAATTGCAGAGAATCTGTTTCATTGTTTTATTTTGAAATAGGGATTGAAATAATGGAATGAACGATTAAAATGTTTTTTTTTGTGTTCTAGTACTTATGAAAATAGAAATACAAACTATTGTTTTATTAAACGTCTAGCAAAATTGTAACAACGGCTGCTCAGCTTTTGCTTCCTTCTACATCAGAAACAGTAGTTTTCAGCCAAAGCTGGAATTATCAAAATACTGCCTACGTTAAGATAGAAAAATAGTTATACGAAGAATAGGTTCAATTAAAAGAATAAACACATATGATTGTGGTTATATATAATTATACGCGAATTTTGTTGCGAACAAATTACAATTTGAAATAAGACAAAGTGTTGAAAAAAATCCACGAGCTGGATTCGAACCCTCACCCCATGACATGCTGGGTCAGGTGACTACCAGCTATGCTATCGTGGATCTAACCAATTCGCCAAAATTAATCAACACTATCTACTCTTACTCTGTAATCCAAAGGAGTCATACTGTATATATTTATAAATTTATTATTTAAAAGGGCTCCTTTGATATTTCATATTCTAACCCATGTTCTATTCACAATAACCTAGGGCTAAAGCAGACTTGCTACTTTTAGCAACAGTGATCGGCGATTCAGTTGCTCTTCGCCGATGCCGCGTCCAAACGTACACACGTCCCACGCGACAAATGCGGGGTGCCTTGTGTGAGTATTGTTTACCATCCGTATTCATTCGATTACGTTTAAGAAAACGATAATTAGTATGGCGTAGAAGTAGCGCCTCCTAGCGGCGTACGAGAAGAGTTAAAATTTTGCCATACTTTACAAACGTTCCTTGTTTCAGTTTTCTTAATTTTATGATTGTTCTTTTACCGTCTCTGGAATTCGCTTCCGTTGCGATCAGGCTTGCGAAAAGAGTTCGTGAAAAATTCTACCTTTCCGATTAACCCTGTCCTGCTGCAAAACTACCATATCCGCAACTTTCGTACCTGAGACTACTATTATGTTTAAGTAGGTTTATATAATGTTTGTTGTTGTTAATTTTATCATTATTATTATTATTTTGCTTCATTTATAAAATACACATTATTCTTAGTATGTTTTAATAGTTTCACATTTGATCCTACAGTTTATTAGCTCTCTCCATACCACTGGTTGTCTAGAAGAAATCGCTTGAAAGCGATAAGACCGCCAAATTGTAACTTTGAAAATTATTTTTTTTTATTTTATTTTTATGTTAATGTTTTGTTTTATAATGTTGCAATAAAAGTATCTATCTATCTAATTCTCTTTTTCGTTAACGTGATCGAATAGCGAATGAGACTCGCACTAGGCACCCTGAACCCGCTCTCCCCTCGCATTGCTTACATCGATTCAACATCGAAAGTATCTGTAAAACGTGTTATTTGGACACCGCAATCAAAAACATCTAATAGCCAAACGCGAACAACGTCTATGAAGTCTGTAAAACGCACGATTTCGATACCGCGATCGACAACAGCAAAGTTGCCACAACATGGTACAACATCGATGTTATCGCAAAATGGCCGATCGCCGACGCTAAAAGTATCGCGTGTGCTAGTGACTCTATGTAACAAGTTTCAAAGATTTAATGTGGCAGAGTGGCATGGGGCCTGCGTTGCGATCGCATTAATCAGGCTCCCCAGAGGCACCTGAATATTTAATTGCGTTGCTACTTACTAAAGGAGCCTCCGGAGGTATGCCGTGTCCACCGACTGTTACTTACGTTGTGTGAATTGTTCATGTGGCTTTAGGTAGGTAGGTAGCTACTATATTAGAAAACCGCCTTTGTAACATACGATACGTTTCTAGTGATCACATTTACCCGTCTAAAAATGCGACCTTGGCTAAAGTTAAGACAAATGGGTTGGGTCTCTATAATAGAAATGTAGATAACTGGTGGCCCGCTCGTGACTTCGTCCGCTTTTGCTGTTGCAGCGCCACCTACCGGGTCTAATTGTGTTTTCAAATCATCCAGGAACCCATTGAAATATATACACAAAATTTCATCGAAATCGGTCCATCCGTTAAGGAGGAGTTCGGTGACAAACACACGTTCAGAAGAATTATATATGTAAATATAATTTTGGTAAATATCCATACAACTGTTGATAACAAAATTATCTCTTACCTTTTACGTTAGTTTTATTTTTATTTATTTTTTTATTTTTATTTTAAGGTACACCAACAGCAATACACATAAACAATTAAAATGAATTTTACAAGGGTAGTGTCTTAAATATGTTTGCCAATTATAGGTATACACAACATTCGTTGTACAGTTGTCTTCCAATAGATTAACTTAAATCAAAATATACAGAAAATATTATGCCAATTACAATCGGACTAACTTATTGCATTATTTTATGAGACTTGTGTGCTTGTAGACTGAAGGTAATAATCAGTCAATTTCTTTTTGAAAATTCCAGAAGAGTCGTTAAAAATGTCAATTGTAGGGATTCTATGGGAAATCTCGTTGTACTCCTTACATACTCTGGCAAGAGGGTAGTGTGCGCCTAAATTGGTTTTATGGTCCGGAAGGTAAAATATTTTTTTAATTGGAAATCTGGGATATCTGCAAGGAACGTTTTTTTTAATTTGGTTTAGGAGATTTATATTTTTGATTTTGTTGTTTATTAATTTGTACAGAAACATTAAATCTGCAATCGAACGGCGGTTTCGCAGGGTTGTCATTTTAAAAAATGCTAGTCGTAGACTGTAGGGATGTCTGTGGGATATGCCTGGGGATGAAAAGGCAAGATAGCGTGTGAATGCTCGCTGTATAGATTCTATACGTTGTGACGCTGCACTATAGACAGGGTTCCAGACAACGCTTGCGAATTCGAGGTGACTGCGCACCAGGGTGTTGAAGAGAACAATCTTAGTTTTAACGTTTCGAAAACCTTTGGCGCTTCTTTTCAAGAATCCCAACATACTGGCCGCACGTTTTATTATTTTTTCAATATGTGGGGCTAGTTTCAGCTTGCTGTCAAGCATGACGCCTAAGTCCTTAATCTCACTAACCTTCGTAAGAGTCGTACCTTCCAGTTCGTAGACGGTTTTAATAGGGTTTCTCTTTCTGGTGTAACTAATGTGAAAGCATTTATTGGGATTTAACAGCATTCCATTGTTAGCACACCAGTCAGAGAGATTGTCTAAATCAGACTGCAAGAAAGCAGTGTCACTGGAGCTTTTAACAGTGTAACTCATCTTGAGATCGTCAGCAAACATGGACACCCTACCATGGCCTATTTTGGTCACGATGTCGTTCATATAGATTAAGAATAAGAGAGGACCCAGATGAGAGCCCTGTGGTACACCAGACTCAGCGAAAAATACGTCGGACTCAAAGCCGTTCACAGCCACAGTCTGTGATCTTGCTGTCAAATACGAGGCAAACCATTGCAACAGCGTCCCACCCACACCAACATTACTAAGTTTTGTTAGTAACACCTGGTAATTTACCTTGTCAAAAGCACTCGAAAAGTCAGTGTATAATAGTTATTCGACATACATATTGTATACATCATCATCATCATCGTCAGCCATATGACGCCTACTGCTGGACATAGGCCTCCCCCAAGGATCGCCACAACGATCGGTCCTGCGCTGCCCACATAGCAATTCCGATACAATCTATACTAATATTATAAAGAGGAAACCTTCGTATTTTTGTATGTATGTATGTTTGCAACGAATAAACTCAAAAACTCCTGAACCGATTTAAAAAATTCTTTCACCATTAAAATGCTACATTAGCGCTGAGTAACATAGGCTATATTAAGAAAAATTTAAAAAAAAACGACAATTTCATTTACCAATACAAAATGATTTGTTTGTTTTGTTGTCCTGGAAACCATTGATATATATTTAAATCAATGATGGAAACTGTCAAAGCGGTACGAAGTCCGCCGGATCAGCTAGTGGTTCATAATAAGAAAGAAAGGCAAAAACAGAATGCTATTCGTATAACCTCGCATGCGTTGCAACGGGGAAGCAACTTTTCTACTAATGATAGTATGTAAACTATCAGTGTTCGTCATCGCACATCGTTAACATAACTGACGCACTTAAATATTAGTTTTATTAGTTAGATATACGAAGTACGTAATAGGAACATCCTTAAAGGCTTCTTCTGCTCACTACAGCGTAACTTTACCCAATGTCACGGACAAAAACGTTCCGAACACTACTATGTCCACTGATACGGATTAACAGCTTTTCGTTCTCGTACATAACGTTGCGTATACATTGAGTGCCTTACAAATAAACAAAGAATAAGGTCCGTATAGTTATTCCGTTTTCGGTTTCAGTCATGTAAACGGCATTTAAAAATAGAGTAAAAGAGACAAAACACGGAATAATTATTCGGATCTTATTCTTTGCTTATTTGTAAGACACTATCTAGGCACATGAGTAAATAGTGCTATACTTGAGATTCGTGCAAAGTATTTAAACGCCTTTGTGGTCAAGTCCGAGTGATTAAACCACCGACCGGTCGGAGAACTAGAGGTCCCGGAATAGATACTCGGCGAAGGGTACATTTATTGTACTTGGTTTGGTTGGGAGGGTTTGTTTTAAGTACTAGCTAGCACTTTAGCTATTACTATCACTAGATATACAAAGTTATTTGTAAAACATCAGCAACCTCGCAAGACTAGGTAGCTAACATCATAACCAACAACATTTGTTCTACGACTTTTGATAATTTAACACATTTTACTTTCATACAAAAATAAATATCAATTTAATATTACGTCTGAATGTTCTTATCTCTGTGCGAATCGAATCGCGAGCGTCGCGCGCGTCGCCTTTTTGTATGTGAATGGAACATTGACTTACAAATGTCACGAGAGTACAATAAAAGCTTGGAAAATCATTTTAATTAATGTATTGAGTTATGATAAAACTCGTAGAACAAATGTTGTTGTTTTGATGTTAGCTACCTACTCTTGCGAGGTTGTTGATGTTTTACAAATAACCCTGTATAGCTAGTTCCTCATCGGTTCAGGATTTCGGGTGAACTGCGGTTCCACAATTCGCCTTTTTTATAGAAGAGTTGGCAAGAGACTCTGCTCTGCCTGATGATAAGCAGAAGCAACGTCCAGATGCGAGGACAGCTAGTAGCAAGATTGTGCCCCACTGGCCATCCTTGCTAACTCACAAGTGGCTTCTTCCACCTCACTTACCATCATGTGAGATAAACGCCAAATGCTACCCCGTTGATATATCGATTTGACGGCTTACCGTCAAATCGATATCATCATCATCATCATCGCCAGCTCATATACGTCCCCACTGCAAGGGCACGAGCCTTCCCTATGGATGGATAGGGAGAACGGGCCATAAACCACCACGCGGGCCCAGTGCGGATTGGTGGTTGTTAACGACTGCTAATGCAGTCGGGACCAACGGCTTTACGTGCCTTTCGAAGCACGGTCCTCCACGCCACAAAGAGCTCCTGCTCTAGATGATACATTTTTGGTCACCCATCCGATGACTGGACTTTGCGAAAGTTGCTTAACCTCAGTACTCGCAGACCGGGCGCGTTAACCACTGCGCCATCGAGCTCCTCCAAATAGATATATATATCATATATATATATATATATATATATATATATCTATTTGGATATATATATATCATGTCGTATATCTATATATATATCTATATACACCGTTGGCCTGAATAACCCGAAAGATTTAACTTAACGATTCTACAGCCTAATTAGAGTATATAAAGTTATGTAACACATAGTCCTAAACCCCATAATAAAGGAGATATTCATTATTTAAAACAAATAATAATAAAAAAATATCAAGTATAACACACCCTAAGGTATGACGTAGACACCTACTACTTTCACGCAGACGCACTTACCTAGGTGCCTCATGTGATATCGGAGCGATTCGTGAAGTGTCATGCTCGCTCCCTGTTTCTCAACTTGAGATTAATATGATTCGCTTACTCTCTAAAGTAAAGGCTTGACCATAAAGAAACACGCTATTACTATGATTTAATTTGTATTGAAAAAGTGGGTCAATTAAAACACACATTTCGACCCATGTTAATATAACGTTACTTACTCGTACTGTCGTTAAGAATACGTGGTTTAAATCTTTCGGGTTATTCAGGCCAACGGTGTATAGATATAATTTTAGGAGCTATATCGATATGTACCGCTAGCTCCAAAAATTGTATCCCATCAACTCCAAATTTATTTTGATCTAGTACTGCCAACTCCAAAAACGTACATAAAGCTTCAATCCATTACATTCAATAGTTTTGAACTTCATACATTATGGTTCGTCAGCTCCAAAAATATAAAGATACTGTTTACAAAAAAGTGTTACCGTCAGCCTAGACTCAAGCGACTTAGTCATAATTTTGGTGTACATGGTAAATGTTAGTACAGCGTAGTAGCAGACGACGGGGACTAAGGGTGGAAAACTCCGATCACCTTTTACGACACCCATAGGATAGGAAGAGGTAAGTATAACATTACATAACCGATAAAAAAACTAGTGTTGTTGGGCTCTAATTTTGAGTCGTAGATAATAAATAGAAGCGATAAGAATCGCTACATGCATAACATTACTTAGATATATTAAGTTACATTTTAAAGGTATATTTGGCTCCTTAATCTGTTTTTAAACACATCAGGCTTTTAACTAACCTCTAAACAAACATAAATATGGACAATTGACAATAAAATGACACCGAAAGGATTGTTTTGTTGCTGGAAATTACTCAAGCAATGTTAATAAAACATTGGGTTCATCTATATACATATAATGACTTGTCCTGACTGACTGATTCATCATCGCCGTGCCGAAACCGCTGGATCTAATTAGATAAAATTTGGACGATAGGTTAATTGAGTGACGTAACCAGCCACTAAGAAAGGATTTAACGGAAATCATACTAAGGGGGTCAAATAGACGGTGAAAGTTTGTATGAAGGTCAGTCAGTTTTGAAGTAAACACATGAAAATTGGTATTTGACTTTTCGAAAAGAAATAAAGAATGATATGTCTCTGGAATTTGGTTTATTTTCCTTTAAAAGAGTAAAAAATGGAAAAAGGTTTCGGGAAATTGTTATTTTTAGGGTATTATCTATAAAAATAAATAATTTAACTGATCTATAGATTCTTCAATAAAAATAAAGAATGACGTGTTTTTGCATTTTTCGAAAAATCTCCTCTAGAGGGATGAAAGAAAGGTGGAAAGTTTGTATGGAAACCAACCAAATCAGCCAAATGGCCTGGTTAGAAATAATGAAGTATTTCACGTTTTTTGGAAAATGATCCCTTAAGTAGGGGATGACAATTTATACAGGAGGTTTCAAAACGGAAAATTACTTATACAGAGTTATCTTTATTACGTTGCTTTATGTTAGACACTTTTTACTGTCGCATGGATGGGCTTTTTAATGATAAAAAACTAAAATCTTAATGTTGAATGACGTGAAATGTTTAGTTGTCTAACTCTTATTACTTATACCCTTATGATATTTACCTTTGGTAAGTCTGGCTTTTATTACGAATAAACACAAGTCGTGTAGCCCACGTGAGCAAAGTCGCGAACAAAAGCTAGAATCACATAATTTTAATTACCTAAATAATGAAAACGAAACTTTAATTCAATCTTATATTAAACAGATAAAGTGATGTAAATTCTTAAAATTTGTATGGTAATAGAAAATGTAAGACAGTACACTACACAGTGCACTATCTTACATTTTGTAAACAACATATAGCTACAACATTACCAGCCTGATTAGAAAAATATCAATACAAATGCCCGCCCAGAGTTATTAATGAGTTTACCAAATCTTTTCTACCTTTTAAACTTTTAGGTTGTAGTTGTAGACTCACGGTTTTGGGGTTAACTCCAAATAAACTCCGTTCTTCAGTAAACAGGTGTAATAAACATAACGGCACAATAACTTAACAAACAATAAAGCAAAGCGTTAAGCCCCGTTAACTAGCTTTAAAAAAGAATTCAAAATCAGATACTTTATAAAAATCTTTTATAAATAAAGTCTAGCTGCACAACTCACAGTGCATGCAATTTTTCTGATGTCATTCTCTTAATTAGGTAATCTAGGTCACTTTTACACGAGAAAAGGTAATGTGGCATAATGTGGCACACGCTTAGTATTCCACGTGTAACTAAAGAATAGCTAAGTACTTCAGCGATGTAGAAATGTGCTTACATTGTTGTCCCTCGGGGAAGGAGACAACCCGGCACTACACGTTCAGTGAACGATTTAGTGCTTACTAGTACATTATTGATGTGTTGCGATACTCCCTATGATAGACGTCGTAGTATTAAATTGATGGATATAGAGTAAACAATCAGGAGACCATTACGGTAAGTGCAGATACCGGGGGCAATCTATTAACATTTTGTGGGCAGCACGACGACCGTATTGAATAACTTTATTCTATTTGACTTGGTGAAGTTTGCAATATGAACAGTATTTCTTGGCAGTGAACCAAAACTAAGGCGAATACGTACGAATATGCATGTAGGGTATATCTATATGTATTATTATTATTTATATAAATGTAACTGCATATCAATGGAAATATCAATTATTTTTTTATTAGTTTTCTAAAATAATGTAAAATAAAGCTTTCACTAAACATTTAAATTATATACATGCATATATCGCAACGCGCAAACGCATGTTTATGAACAGATAACAATTTTTTTTTTTTTTTTTTTGTGGCCTACATAATGTAATATCCAGAAGAGTGTGTAATAATGCCTACTTTATTGTTAGCGGTTAGTTATATTCTCATATGATTGTATTTGAATTTGTAAACTTTCTATTTGTTTTTATGTTAACTGAATTGGTTGTTTGCACAGTGGCACGCGCCTTTTCTCGTCAAAGGTATCTGCAGAATACCAGTGCCATGACAACACGCGTTGTCATGGCTCAAACTGAGCAGAGGCCTATTTGGAGTACCTACCAAAGTTGCTGTATATTTTTTAGTTTTATTTTTAGATTAATTTCATTGTTTAGATTTATTTTAATCTTATTTTTTTGTATGGTACCCAATAAACTTTTTTCTATTCTATTCTATTCTATTCTATATTTTGTCTAGACTTTTTTTGACCTATATTCCTTGTGGCGACTTTCAATATGGTAGGTTATATACTCAGCGAACATTGATATATGTACGTAATCAAAACAAACAAAGTTATAAGTTATGCAAAAATGTTTTTAAAATACGAAGAGATTTTCTTAGAGTTCTTAATTTCAAGATCACCAATAAGATATAAGAATCGCTCAACTTTGTGTGTTCTACGAGAGCGCTACGAGACTACGAGACCGTAGCGTATGTAGCGTACAACGCTAGTATTCAAGTGCCTTAGTTACCAACGCGACTTATGTATTTAAACTCACGTAAATAAACAAAGTTTTCACGCAAACTACTAAGCAAAATTCAAAATTCAAAATCATTTATTAAGTTTTGGCTACAAATAGCTCTTTTCTCCCTAACAGCGTCAAAAATTATTAGAATATGCCCGCCCTATCATAAAAGGATATTTTCCATCACAAATAAAAATACAAAATATAAAGGACAATCACAACATGTAAAAAAAAAAACAAAATATTTAAGTTTGCAAAATCATCATTTACCGGTTTAATTTTATACAATGTCATACAGTACTAGTAAAAGTCAGAACCTGTCTAAGAAAGTTAAACTATAGTAAATAATAATAAAAATAAGACAAGTATGCAAGAGCAGACCAGCCTCTAGAGGTGGCACCCGTTCACGAGTATGACAGTGCTGAATATGAATATGAAAGTGCTGAGGTTAAGCAACTGTCGCACAGGTCGGTCATCGGATGGGTGACCAAAAATTTATCATCTCAAGCTCCTTCGTGCTTCGGTAGGCACGTAAAGCCCTTGGTCCCGGCTGCATTAGCAGTCGTTAACAACCACCAATCCGCACTGGGCCCGCGAGGTGGTTTATAGCCCGTTCTCCCTATCCATCCATAGGGAAGGCTCGTGCCCCTGCAGTGGGGACATAAAATGAGCTGATGATGATGATGATGATGAAATATCGCAAAAATTTACAATTTTAAATTTTTTATTAAAAGGTACAAGTTAACTAAATAAGTTGGCAATCAATTAGTATTGAGGCTCAGAGATAGGCATGTATCCTTGAGTGCACTGGTGCGGAACCTAATTTAAGCACTAAGTGTGAGAGTGCTTCAGAAAGTATCCTTACATGTAGGTAGTGTATACAGTGGCAAGTCAGATACCCGTTAGGAGTCTAATCTAAACTCTAGGCCCTTTGATACGAAATCTTCTTTGAAATTAGATTAATTAGAGACGACATAAGTGATTCAGGCTGGTATTAGACAGATCAGCATTTGGTTGCCTTTCTAATTTTCCTGTCTCATTTTGTAACTTTTCGAATCTTTGATATTAAGATATTTGCTTAGTAACTTATAAGTAACAAATTTTAAGTTTACGCAAACAAAATAAATACATTGAAATTAAATTAAAATTATGTTATTATCATTTATGGTTATATATAATTTTACGCAAATTTTATTGCAAACAATTTGAAAAAGACAGTGTTTAAAAAATTCCACGAGCTTTTGAACCTCACCCCATGACATGAAATTATGTTATTATTGTTGTACACAACGGTCTTGAAACTCAAATAAGGTATATACCTTATGGCGGAGGCATATGCCCTCTATGGTGTAGTGGTTAACCACTACCAACAACATATACCAACAATATTTAATTCCTAGACGGGAGTATAAATTATTGTACTCGGTTTTGTTGGTGGTAGAACTTGTTCGAAGTCCGCCTGGCTAGCTACTACCATTTTTTTTTTGAGGAAAAAAAAATGAAAAATTGTTTTTTGTGTCTAAAGGGTACATTAAGTTTTAACCGTATCTGGAGCACCCGTTTAAGCAAATATGTGCTTGTTTTGGGATACTCCGCTCTTCCATAACAATAACAAATAGTACCTAGTTACATTTATTTCCATTACTTATAAAATATTTTACATTAATATTTTACAAAAATAATCATAATATTTTAAGCCAAGAGAATTATCATGTTCCGCAATTTTGTTAAAACTTTTCCAAAGCCCTTTGCGGGCTCTGCAAGTAAAAAAACATTTGAAATGAATATATGCTATTATTGCGGGTTAGCAAGGTGAGGTTAGTAAACTCGCCTAAACTGATCAAAATGATGTATGAGTTGGCAATTACATAAACGCGTTGGGATAGTCGGTGTCGCTTGAAAAATCGCAGTGAGCGTGCGAGAGCGGGGCGCGTGTGATGTGGGTTGACACGGCGACAGATTACGTCCGCGTGGGTGAATAGGCACCAGATAGTGTTTTATACGTGCACGACTCTGTAAGGGCAGAGTTGAGGTCAACAGCTAAAGCAATAATGTAACAATACAAGGTCTGATCAAGTTTCTAAAAAAAAAAAATTTGGTTATTAAAAAATTATCATTTATGCGAAAGTAAGTAAAAGTAAATAGCCTATATATTCTCATAGGCCATTTATTTTACTTTTTAACTTTATTATGGGTAACCATTTGTCTTCATCTCACCTGATGTTAAGTGATAAGGCCAAAGGCACTTCAACCGGAATCCTCATCTAGTAAGGCGCTGGCTATCTTATCTCTTGCTGCCGGAATACAACAATGCTACAAACATTGATGTTATGATGACATATTTAGAAAAGATAAGGGTAGCCAGGCAGACAAATAAGCCCCAGCACCAACCAAATGGAGTACAAAAACTTTTACTCCCCACTAGGAATTAAACCCGCAACCTCTGAGCTTGAGACCGATGGTCTAAACCACTAGACCCCAGAGGTGGTTAAATTATAGATATGAGGAATAACACAATTTAATATGACTTAGTAAAGTAGTGGCTGGCTTATTCGTCATGCCCGTGAACGGGTGCCCTTTATAGAGACCGTTCTGCTCAAATCCACAACACTTTTATTTCGGGCCACCTGATAGGAAGTGATTAGCACCGCTAATCGTCTGCACCATACGGGAAACTGCCTATCGTATTACTGAGTTCGTGAGCTCTTTCTATTTATAAGCTATTTGATGAACCTCATGTTACAGCACACGTCGAACGCCTTTAAGGGGTCCTGCCCACGACCGACTTTTGTAGGACCGATAATCGGATCGATTTTTTCGCGGAGGTTTTAGTACTGATTTTGTGACCAACTTTTTGTAGGACGTGTGCTTTGCAACATAGAACTCCATAGGTTTCATTTTCACCGACTAAAAAATTGGTCACCGATTGTAGGACGTGGGCGCGGGTTATAAAGGTGCTTTTATAAACAAAAACTTTGTACCCCTTTTTTACGAAAATTGCGCGAACGGAGGAGTATAAAATTTCGCACACTTATCTATATCTATACTAATATTATAAAGAGAAATGTATTGTTTGCAACGAATAAACTCAAAAACTACTGGACCGATTTAAATAATTCTTTCACCATTAGAATGCTACATTAGCGCTGAGTAACATAGGCTATATTAAAAAAACAAAAAGAAATGCCCACCCGTGCGAAGCAGGGACGGGCCGCTAGTAGTTTATATAGAGAAGGATTACGGAATGTTATTTTTTTTTAAATTATGCATAAAAATACATAAAAATCAATAAAACAAACATTTTACACATTACCATGTATACTCTTTTCAAAAATGGAAGAGGAGCGGCCGAAATCTGTCAATGCCAATCCAAACTCACATTCTATCTTTTTTAATTTTTCATTGCCTAGGATACAATCCGTGCAACCTTAATAAAATTACTTAAAGAACACTACTTACAATTAATACTCGTAGGACAGGTGAATTCGTAAAGTCCTCCTAATTTCTTTATTTCCTGAGTGCCTAGTGTAAGTTTTATTAACTATCCGTATTTATTCGATATTCGATACGGAGGAGCTCGATGGCGCAGTGGTTAACGCGCCCGGTCTGCGAGTGCTGAGGTTAAGCAACTTTCGCAAAGGCCGGTCATCGGATGGGTGACCAAAAATGTATCATCTCTCGCTCCTCCGTGCTTCGGAAGGCACGTAAAGCCGTTGGTCCCGGTTGCATTAGCAGTCGTTAACAACCACCAATCCGCACTGGGCCCGCGTGGTGGTTTATGGCCCGTTCTCCCTATCCATCCATAGGGAAGGCTCGTGCCCCAGCAGTGGGGACATAAAAATGAGCTGATGATGATGATGATGATTTATTCGATTACGTTTACGAAAAAGAAAATTTGCATTGATTTTTTTAACTCTTCTCGTATGTCGCCAAGAGGCGGTGCTTCAATACCATATAGGTACTAATTTTCGTTTTCGTTAACGTGATCGTATGGCGCATGAAACTCGCAATAGGTATTCTGTACATCACAAAGCATTATTGTTGAGTTGAGTAGTCTACACTAGCTTGTCCATAGAGCCATCGATTATAGTTCCGTTATCAATAACATACTAATCCGCACTGGGCCCGCGTGGTGGTTTATCGCCCGTTCTCACTATCCATCCATAGGGAAGGCTCGTGCACCAGCAGTGGGTACGTATAATGAGCTGGTGATGATATCAATAACATAATGTTGAGTTACGATTTCAGTCGGTGAAATAGTTTGCTTTATGGCGGGTGATGAGTTAACAGCAGTGGACTAAATTCGTCATAAACAAAGTATAAGCTGATAATAATAAAACTTTGACTTAAAATACGGTATATTTTTTTAAAAATTGTGTTATTGACAATACAATATACATGTTGTCACACCGCATAACAATACCGCTTATTGGAAAGAGCATTGCAACATTTCCATTGTAAGAATATTATTACTCAGGTAAACTACTTTTAAAGGGATTACTCAGTGAAGCCCCAAGTATGCGTTCGTGACCCGTTTGCGGTGGACGGCGCATGCTTATATGCTTCATGTTGTCTGCAAGTTAACTTCGCTTAATTTAATAATATGGTACTTGTAGTAATGGTAATCTTTTACCAAGGGCAAAGTATGGCAGTCCGCGGTATCAGCTTGACGAAGCAAGTTCGGATTTGTTACCGTGCTCGTTAGTGGTGTTGGGTATGAGTGAGGTTCCCGAAGTTGTGGTGGAAGGGTGTAATGGTGTTGATGATGGGGAGAACGATGTGGCACACCAGAACGGAGATGATGGGTGAGTCTGGAGTAGCGTGACAACGAGCTAATGACAGCTAAGTAAGAACTCATGAACTCCGTAGACCCATTGTGACGAACTGGCTATTAAAAAACAAAAGACAAATTGCAAATTGTTAAAAAAAATTTAAAACAAAAAAAAGCGTTCGCTTAAATCCGTTCAGCAATGGCAACGGAGCGATAAAGTGCACTGCACACTCGAAGTGCAATGACGATGTTTGAATTGGTTTTTTTCTCTCTATTTTGTAGATTGGCCATTGGCCCCAAACTGGGCTGCCGGGTCCGTTTCCCGAGTGACGTCATAAGAGAAACGTGAGTTGCCGCTCGTGTCCTTGACGTCATCGTCTGCCCCATCCCAGCCATTCATTACAGCTATGACGTATCCTGTTAGCACTTATAGCATCACTCTCTCACCCGTTTGTTTCGAAATGCAATTTGCAAGACGTGTTACGCTTGTTATGCTTGTTTTAGATGCATGTTGGTTTGTAGTTAAACTTTAGAATTAGTAATTTTAATGTAGATAAGTACCCGGTTTCTGTTATATTAATTATAATAAGTACATACTTATGTATTTGCTAAACATTCTTTTTTCTCTAGAACAAAATCAGTGTCTATATTCTATTATAATTGAAACTGGCCACTGCACTGGTAATATTTTCATTTCATTGTTATATTGAAATGGAAATGAAATGCGTAAATCTTTAGCAACTTGGCTTTGCAGTTCTTTCAACTATGTAGATGTATATACAAGGTATGTATGTAGATTGGTTTGGATTGTTGGGTTAGTGGCGTTTCCACCCGTTCCCGTCTTCACCCGAAAAATTATCATTATACTTACCGATTTCTCTTTTATTTGCTCAAACCTGGAGATAGGGGATCATCTAGGGCTTGAGCTAATCAAAGAGCTTTGTTGTAAAATCATTATTCATTAGGGTTTATAACATAAACTAATAACATAAAACCGGCCAAGTGCGTGTCGGGCCACGCGCAGTGTAGGGTTTCGTAGCCCATCTCAATAATGCGTATATTTTTAAATGGCTCATATACTTAAATGTAGATACTACCGGTTTCACATACCTGACAACGTTATTTAAGTAGTTCCCAATGAGGAATTTGTACTGCGCCAAGTACATTTTATAAGTTGGTTGACTGTTACTCGTAAACTTTTAAAGCCTACTTAGCTGTGATAGTTTTCCTTTTAACTTCATCATATATACAACCAAAATCAACCATTTGGCTGGCAGCATTTTGCACTTTCAAGCTTAATAGTTCACAAATAGATGCCTCAGTCAAAAAACTGTTTTAACAAACTCACAATATTTTTGAAATTGCTATCCAACGACATCCCCCACTATGGGGTAGATAAGAAAAAAAATTACATTCCCACTTCACGGGTAGTAGGGGAGGAAATAACCTAAAAAAATTTTTTTTTTAAATTTTACTTCACCCCTTTGTCGGCGTGATTAATATGTATATCCATGCTAAATTACAGCTTTCTAGTACTAAGAGTCTATGAGCTAGGCTGGGGACAGACAGACAGACAGACGGACATGGCGAAACTATACTTAAGGGTTTCTTGTTGACTACGAAACCCTAAAAATGACACTTTTTGTATAAACTTATGTGCCATTTTGTGAAATATTCATATCAAGATCTCTTAAACTCAGCTAGTTATCAAATTCAAATTAAAATTGCCAGTATACTTAAAAATGGCGCTTTAAATGGCGTAGTTTTGTTACCTATCCTACAAAGAACTTGATATGAGTACCAACACCCTTAAGAATATGGTAGATCTTCTTTGTATGGCATTTAATGTCATTCAGTGCCACAACCCCGTTTTGTTAGGAAACTTAAAAAACATGTTTAACGTGATCGATCATGTGGCGAATGAAACTTGTACGAGGCACCCTATAAAGTGAAGACTGATACTTGCGCCGCCAATACCCGCTCCTCAACGTCGCACTACTCCGCATGCTTTACTTACATACTATCATTCCTCTCGTCTCTGCTATAACTGTTCTGTTCTTCTTCTGTCTTCTTCTTCTGTGTTCTTCTGTTGCCATTGAAACGGAGGGAAGACGAGATGCGGATTTCAAGTTTCAACCAATGAGATTGGTCGATTCCTGCACGTCTCCTCTTCGCTTCACATGTGGAAATGCACTCCAATCATTATGTTGGCTTTAAGTATATAAAGTACTATTATTATCAAAAATAAATAAAACCCATATCCACGCGAGTGTAGTGCACACATAAAAGTGAAACACTTTATTCTGGATCTTCCCGCGTTTATTTGTCATATTTTTTTAGTCCTTAGGTTCCGAACCCTTTTCAGGGTCCGTGTGACTAATGTCGTCAAATAAACGCGAGTACATCCGTAAAAATCCCGCGTTTCTTCCCTTAGTATTCTAATATTATATCTTTGTAGTTAGACATCGTATCCTTATTATGTTTTTATTATTTTCCAGGTAAGTGCTTTGGGAAATTTATGTTTGGCGGTAATCAAGGACTTAGGCGATAGGAATAACGATAATAGTTGGGAAAGAGCAGTCTTCTATAAAGGTGGGTAAGGTTTATTTTAATTAAAGCTAGGTACCTATGCCTTTAACTTTTACAGCTCTAGACAATAGGGTTAATGACATTGGATAATAAAAACGAACCACTATTTACTGATTTTACGGTTGTTCTACTGGACATTATTTCCTTTTTATTTTTATATCTGTTATCGATGCAGTGTGCTGGAGTGCTGGAGAAGAGGTTTTATAACCTTATTTTTCTTGCTCGTGTTATTATATACTCGTAGACTGTGTTATTATCTTGGTTCAGTTCAAATAAGTATGTATGGAAATCATTAATTTAGCATCTTTAGAGCGAAACGTTCTGCTTTAAACGTTATATTTCATTAGTATTCAAATTAACCAACCTATTTGAATGTTGAATTTTAGTTATGAAATTAGCAAGTGGGTATATTAAGTTTACTATAATTATTAGCTAATTTAAAATTATGTTGTTATTTGTAATATTCTATAGGGTTCAAGATATTTAGGGTAAGTATTAATTTATTCTTATTTTTATCTTGGATAAAAGTTGTGTCAAAACCCTGAAGCTGTATGTACGTCAAAACTTGATATGTGACAAATGAAATACGAATACAGATATAAATGATATAGTGACCATTTGAATTGACAAACATCATAATATCATAATACCTATCCCTCAAGGTCATACAGAATATGCAATAAAGTGTTGTAGTTATATTTAACTGTAGAAATATATAATAATATGAAGGAATTTTAGCAAAATAAACTAAACAATACGTCTTCCATGATAAAAAACACAATCAAGATGTTACTGCTTCAGTAAAAGTGAATGTAGCATGAATAACGACTCTCGTTTTTTACATTTCCAGTTTATAGTTTGTGTTGGGAGCGAATGGTGGTAATAAACACTTGGGGGACCCGTGGGTGAGAGATTTCATATCTGACACTTAATTTCTTTGACTCTAGTCTTTTATTTTCCTTTAGGGGAGTCTCGTTGGCGAAACTTAAAGTAGCGCGGTCCAGTGCTCAGTCAACGAATAGATGTTTGCGCAATAAAGTTCGTTTTAATTTAATACACTTTTACTCTTTCTCTTTCTCCTTGGTCGAGTGGTTTGTATATAGGTTTTCATGGTGTCGCCATCTCTGAGGTCCCGGGTTCGATCCCCGGTCGGGTCAATTTAGAAATTATTGTTTTTCTAAATTGTCTCGGGTCTGGGTGTCTTCTATGTATAATAAGTATGTATTTAAGCATTTTAAGTATGTTTATCCGTTGTCTAGTAACCATTTAACGAGTTTCATAACGAAGCTTCTCTTGGGCTAGATAATTGGTGTGAGTGTAGGAAAGTTTATTATTGTTTAATGTTTAATTTGATTATATTTTTAAAACGGCTTAAAGCTATTTTAATATAAAATAAAAAGCCTGCCAAGCCCTTTGAAATCTAGAAGCTTTTTTGTCTAAGAAATTAAATATGTATGCTTTCATTTTCAAAATCAGTAAAGCAATTAATTAGAATAAGATAGCATTACTTATTCAATAGAAAACGTCACAAAGTATTAAAGTGTTGAGGTCGTTTGATTAAAATAATGGATTGAATGAATCTGTTATTATAATAACAAATAAGAGGAGAGAAAATTATGAGAAATTCTTGTTCTGTTCCCAGCGCCGCCGCATTAAGCCTCCCGAAAAATGAAATAAACGTCCGCTGAAATGTTACTTCCTAGTTTTATAATTGGAGGTGGAATCTGCATAATTTCGGACCTCAGTATGGTAACTTATGATTATATGCAGCACTTAATGTCGAAGTGAGTGAGGTGTGCTTTGCAAGCTCTGGTTAAAACTCAGGTTCAGATGAATTTGGTTATTGCGCAATATATTCGAATTGTAAATAACAACATTTGTCTGATGGTAAAACTTAAAGGTTAAAAATGGTATGATGTTTGTCTTGGAACTTTAAAAAATATAGATATGATCTCGATTTATATTCTTTTCTCGCGTTTTCATACCTTTCACAGCCACAGCTGCAACAGCAGTTATATTAGCCACAACTGTATAATTGACTTCATTTGGCGATGAGGATGATGAACGTTCGAGATACATCGATCATTCTGTATCAACGTATGCGATTGTACCGGTGGATTTAGTGATTATGTTTTTAAAATACTATAGAATCCCACTGCAGCGCTCAGGCATGGTGAGGCAGGGCAACATGATCAATACCACATGGAGGTATCGATGCATAACCCACCACGTTGGCCATATGCATCTCCATAGAACTGTCTTTAAAACATACCAATCTTGGTATGTTTTAAAGACTTGTTGTCTTACGGCAATAACCAGGGCCCGCAGCTTAACGTGACTCCCAAAGCATAAAAGCCTTTTAAGCCGTTTCCACATTCATAATAATTGAATTAATAGTTTCACAATGTTGCGTGCACGATGCAAACTTAGGTTAAAGAGTGTTGTCGTAAAAGTAAATTTTCATTTTCACCTCATAGAAAGAGTAAAGGAAAACTTATTAAAAGGTTTTTAAAATAGATAACGCAGAGGTTCATAATATTTTCTAAGGCTTACTTTCAAATAAACGGGTAAGTACGGCTACATATTATCATTACAGTATTCCCGTTAGGAAAACTGTTATAAACTTTACATATACTATATATTTTTATTACGAGTATGAACGAAACGAGCTACAATTCAAATCCCAACGGAGGGAATGAAGGTATCTTCCTTGGATTCGGTCGGTTTATTTTCTTTTTTTATAGGGTTAAGTCTTATTTCATTAGCTAGTTGCCACTATCATAGTCTGTTGGCATAGTAACAACGTAAGGCAGTGGCACCAGTGTTCGACACTTAAAGCCCAGTGTTCGACATAGTTTTCATCGCTAAAAAATAACATAGAATTTCATTAAAATTTTACGAGATGACAGCTAAGAAACATGGTGGCCTGTATGAAATTGTTGCCCAAGACAAATCAGTTGTAGACCCCTATTTTTAATTATTATTAAATTAATACGTGAAGCAAAAACTTTGTACCCGTTTTTCGAAACTTGCGCGGGACGGAGGAGTATGAAATTTCGCACACTTATAGTTTATATAGAGAAGGTTATCCGAATGTTAATATTTTTTTTTAAATTATGCATAAAAATTACATTAAATCAACAAAAACAATACTACACACACTACCATAAATTTGACACACACGTATTGTTTGTCTTTATGCTTAATGCTTAGGATACAATCCGTGCAGCCTTAATAAAATTACGGTCGAATTTCAATCACTGGGCGACCACTAGTTAAATGAATAATTCAAATAATTCAAAGCTTTCCGTGCTTCGGAAGGCACGTAAAGCCGTTGGTTCCGGCTGCATTAGCAGTCGTTAACAACCACCAATCCGCACTGGGCCCGCATGGTGGTTTATGGCCCATTCTCCCTATCCATAAGCGAAGGCTCGTGCCCCAGCAGTGGGGACATAAAATGAGCTGATGATGATGATGATAAAATGAATAAATCTCGATCACTGGCTTCTGTGGAAGACTGGTGACTATTGTTGTGGTTGTACAGTCAGATATAAGATAAGATAATCAATTCGTCAGTAGCTAAGGATGTCGGCTGAAGTGCGCTTACTCCTTTGGCCAGATCGTCACTAATAATCAGGTTACATAAAAGTCAATTGAAGCTCTTTGGTAAAATTTTAAAGAATATATACTCCTACATGCTTTCGTCGCTGTTCTGAGAGCCTCTTCGGACTAGGACCTCTTTGCGGGCGAATGGAAGGAAGTCTTGACTTAGCGCCTGAAGTGTTCACAGTCTGATTTCAAAGAGCTTTCTGTATTTAGTTCAGGCACTACTTTGTAGTTCTTATATTATTATTTAGTAGTGTTCATAAGTTTAAGTAAGTGATTTAATAAAGAAATTTACAATAGGTATACGTTCACGAATCCCGGCAAAATATTTAAAGTGGTACTTAGTCAGTACGCGTTTATGCCTTTACAACAGTTGCAGCAAAAATTTACTCAGTTTCAAATAAAAATGAAAATAATAAACAAATACGAAATATAAAATACAGAGAATCTAATTTCCACAGCTTTACGAAGCTTGGTTATCAAACCTTCTTATTATGAACTCAAATTTCGGAGATACGTGTAGGTATTAGTTAGAACAAGATGTGCGATTGTTAGTCCAGGTTACTTATTTTAACTTTACTTATTTTTGTTCACTTTAGTTATGTTAGGATTTAAAAAAACCTTAAATTAAACAAATACTTACTTTAAAATATACTCTAACCCCCGTACTAATAAAGTGTAGTTAGAAGCTCCGAAAAGGTTTTGCCTCTAAATTAAAATGAAGTTTACGTGACGATGAATATCCATTCCAAGTACATATATGTATACTGTTTATTAGTAAGATCCATTATTTAATTATAAAGTTATGTTTGCATTCTTAAAATATTATGGCGAGTACGTCAAGTATCGAAAAATATATGTGACAAAGATCAATCGGAAATCATTTTAGATTTAAACTTTTGTTTAAATGAATTAAAACTTAAACAGAACTCCTTACAGTTCTAAGTATTCTTATTTTAATATAATAATAACGTGAGTTCAAATAGTATACTGAGGTAAATTATGTATTCATTCGTGGTCTTAATAATCTGCCAGTCATATTATATGCCGCCAAAAAATATGAAACCTCAAAAATGAAAATATTAATATTTACTCGCAATATGAGGTTGAGCTTGGGTGTAAAGTGAGTGCTTACATCTTACAAACTGTTCATTAAACATTTTTTGCTAAAGGAGCCTTGGCTATAGCTTTGGCCATAGTAAACATGACCGTGATTTCAGCATTAAAGTGCCGGCTGCGATTTTCCCTCGCTGAATTTTTTATGGTACCGCACTAACTAAGAACCTTAGGGCAGTATAAAATTACACTTACTATCAGCATATACGTGTTACAGTAACCGGTTGTTAACTGGCCTCGTTTATGTGATAGAATTTAATAAATTGTGGTAATGTCATATTGTTTTCTAAAGTTTACGCTAATACTATACAGAAAAAAAACGAGCCTTACAGTTGTCGCATATGATGTGTAACATTTGACATACTTGGATTTTTTATCAATGATCTGCACGTTATTGAGACATATTATCAGTAAATTTATATTTATTAATCTATATTACAATATAAAATAGAATATAGAAATTAACAATGATGTATATTTTTTTACAAATACTAAAGAGAATGCAGTAAATACTCATTAGAAGACATTTGACATATCAAAATGATGACACAATATGTCTCTTAAAATAATAATATGTCTTGTTTTTATTATCGATTTTAAATGCAGTAAATACTCATTAGAAGACATGTCACACTGGCACATCCTATCTGCCGCGCAATTTATGAACTCAGTAAAGAACATGTGAATAGTTACGAGAAAATAGATCGTAATGTCAGCACCTCAAATATCATAATCATAAACAGAGTAAGTTGTACTTAATGCGTTCATAAATTGTGCGGCAGTATCACACTGTTAAGATTACATTTCTACGAAATCACTCCCACAAATATTACTACCTACAACGGCCATTGAGCTTAAAGTGTCGATCACTGGTGGCTGTTACGGACCACACTGTTACGGTACTTCCGTCCCTTTTCTACGAAATCACTCCCACAAATTGTATATATAGAAGACGAGTGGAAAGATGTTACACATCAAAAAAACACATTTTACGTGCAATTTTTGTTTTGCCACTCGGCCACCGAAGGTTCTAGGTTTTATTCCCATTTCAAAGTGTGTTTCGAATTTTTCGAAGGAATTAGCCTTTATTTGTGATCGCCAACCTGGATTTGAAAACCGTGATGATTTAGCATTACCCATCCATTGTAGCGATGAATTATGATAAATGGCGAAGACCTTTGCCCAGCAGTGGGATAGTATAAAGGCTACTTACTTTGCTTTTACTAGGTACGTACTTTTTTATAAGTCTCTCTGTGATTAACAATCTTGTTGAAAATAAGATTTCGAAACATAAAGATAAATTGAATAATCATAATAAAAAATTATACGCGAATAAAATAACCGCCTCTGTGGCTAAGACCACTGGTTTAGACCCAGAGGTCCCGGGTTCGATTCCCAACGGGAGGTACATGTTTACTCGGAGTTACTAGGAGGTTACTAGGAGGTACTCGGTTTGATTGGTGGTAGGACTTGTTTGTCCGCCTGGCTAGCTACCACCATCTTATCTAAATATGTCGCCATAACATCAATGTTTGTAGCATTGTTGTGTTCCGGCAGCTAGAGATAGAGGTGTAGTGCGGCTACCATCATTGGCCTTATCATCACTTAACATCAGGTGAGATCAAGGCACTGTGCTTATCCTTACGGATATTAAAAAAAATAATGTTTTTTACATTATTATAAATCAAAGAAGTATGCTTACGCCCTCTTTCGGTATGTATAATGTTTTGCTATTACATAATATATTAAAACGCGCGGATCGGCGGACTTCGTACCGCTTTGACAGTTTCCATGACAACAAAACAAACAAATCATTCGTCCGCTTAAGAACACCCCTATCCCATGATGGGCCCCTATAGCAGCGCCACCTACCGGGTCCAATTGTAAATCTAAACCATTCTCGAATCTACTTGAACACACACAGAAAATTTCATCCAAATCAGTCCAGCCGTTTAGAAGGAGTTCAATAACATACACACGCACAGAAGATTTTTATAATATACTAGCTGACCCGGCAAACGTCGTTTTGCCATAAAAAATAAAAAAAAAATTTAGGGGTGGACTACCCCTAACATTTAGGGGGATGAAAAATAGATGTTGGCCGATTCTCATAGATACCGGATGACCCGGCAAACGTTGTTTTGCCATAAAAAAAAAAAATTTAGGGGTGGACTACCCCTAACATTTAGGGGGATGAAAAATAGATGTTGGCCGATTCTCATAGATACCGGATAAGCACAAAAAATTTCATCAAAATCGGTCAAGCCGTTTCGGAGGAGTATGGCAACGAAAACTGTGACGCGAGAATTTTATATATTAGATATTTTTTATATACAACGTGTAAAAGAAAGGTGTGGTAAAAATGAAAAGATCCAAACTCTATCCGATCTAGATCTTGTATGTGTTGCTACTAGGACATAATTATTAAATTTAATTTGTCATGCATTTTTAAATTAAATATTTATATTAGTGACGTCATGCACGTCAAGCACGTCAAGCGCGCATAAGCAAGCAACAGTAATTAAAATGTAAGTACACAGAGGTTACCAAACCAATTTGACTTGAGTCTGGGCTGTGATTTGTTTATTTTGATGTGTAGTAACAAAAGAAAAATTTAATAAAAAATTGCATAACAAATTAAATTTAATAATGATGTCTTCTGCATACAAGATCTAGATCGGATACACTTTGGATCTTTTCATTATTACCACATCTTTCTGTTACACGTTGTATAACATAAAAAATATTTCTTTACAGTTTTAAAACTAACAACAAAGTATTTGTTTTAAAATTAACTGTGCGCGGATTTCAAATACGGCCCTCCTCCCAGGTGATTTAAGAGGGAAGACCACGTGATATCAGAAATTCAGCACGTAGCTAGCTTGAAAACAAAAGAGATGTATTATACATTTATTATGTATTAAAGGAGGATTTGCTTTCTACTAATCCCTTTTCCAAACGCTGACCAATTTTATTTATTTTCCATTCGTTTTTCCCAAATTAGAAGTAAAAGTTTACGCAAAAAAAGGTAGGCTTTAAAAGAATACAGTTTTTACAATATAGACTAGTCATGGCACCAGTGTTCGACACTGTTTTCTTTGTTAAATAATAATATAGATTTTCATAGAAATTTTACGGAATGACAGCTAGAAATAGGTGTTCCGTATTCAATTGTGGCTAAAGACTTTTTTTTTTCCTTTAGTTGATGGCTTCGTGCGGTTAGCACATTTAGCCAGTGTCAAAGTATTTTTTCTTACAAGTAATACATAAATAAACAATATTTCTTTACTGTATGATCATGATGAGTGATAATAGAAATAAGAAATGAGAAATGATATACCCCCAACCCCTCGAGTATCTTAATAAAGATGTGGGGCTTTACTAAGTCCTCGGGCGGACTTCTTGAGAGAATTTGAAAAGTGACGTTGCACTGTTTTGTTTCATTTGCCAACACTCGTGCACACTCACGAACACTTACCGGTTAATAATCCACCATTATTTCACATAATTATTCGACATAACACATATTTTAGAAAATAAAACAAAGCCGCAAACATGACTCTTCACTTTCCCGCCAAGAAGTGGCTAAAGACTAAAATCAGTTGCTGACCCTTTTTTTTTAAGGGTGCGCCGACCAAAAAATGCCAAAGGTGCAGTCACGGTTAAGTTGATATAATTGAAAATACTATCGTATTACATAAACAAAATATATTATAAATATACATTCTACTTCTTTTTTGTTTTTTTCTTTCAAATTATTTCTAGCGTGAACTTCTTTTATGCAAATGTCGTGTTCAGCTGAACCGGAGTGCAGATTCAACAAGTTTATTAACATTATATTAATCTTAAGTTCTAGTTTTAGTTTGTAATCTGTTGCTGTACCTTAATTAAATAAATAAATATATTTAGTATCAAAGAGTACGTGTTTACAATTAGTCCGATCTATAAATTCGTAACACACTATAGTTTTTTCTACAATATCATTTAAAGTTGGGCAAAAATCATGAAAACGAATGGCGGCGTTTAGTTGATATCTTATAGTTTTTCTAAATCATTGTACCTCTGCTTTGTCTAAACAATCACCAATGTCTAAACTACAAATCGTCCGTCTCACATTTTCGATTTATCAAGCGGTTATTTAAATTCTTATTTTTCAAATTAACACGTTAAATTTCCCATACAAAATTAGTATGGCCGCGCGGCATCAAATAAATAAGGACGAAGACATTTCAAATAAAATATGTGACACTTGTCACTTACGGACGGCGCACCCTTAAGGAGTAAGGAAAAATGTCGATCTGCTGTTCCTATTGAACACGGGTGTCACTATATTGTATTAATAAAAGGTAACAAAACTGTTTAAATCAAGATCGAATCGAAGATTGTGCTCGAAAATAATACTGAGGAAACTCGGGACAAATAATGAACTTTACGGTAGCATTGGGAAATGCCCGTGCCTACCACCCTACCTTTTTACCATTTTTTCTCTGTATTTTATAAATATTTTATAAATATTTAACCACTTACATTCTTATTCCGTGTCTGGTATAATTGTCTTTTCTTTTGTCTAATCCAAAGGAATAAAATAGTTTGAAATATAGGCTATAAATTTTGGTAATTATTTATGAAAAAAAAAATGTTTCTTTAATAAAATACGTATAAAGTTTACATTTTTAAATAAAATAGGGTCAAACATTTGATTAATTATTTAAACTTTTAGATAAGAAAAAAATACAAGCCCGATTTATATACCACTGTCGGAGCGGTACTATATTTCAATGATTTAAAGTCTGAATTTACACAGAAGATAAGCCTAACTAATAGTATTTATTGTTAATGAGTGGACAACACGCTACAACAACAGCACCATTACTCAAAAAAAGAGCGGAATTTTTAATTGCACCTTTGTCAAACCGAGTCAGGTTATCAGTAGGAGTTTTTAAAACCTTTTCGGAATTATAATTTGTTCGCAATAAAATTTGCGTAAAATTTGTATACATGTTTTTTCTATATTTTAAAATAGTCTAATATTACGTAAAATTTGTATATTATGTTCTTTCTCTTTTATTGCTTTTTTTGTGTTAACACAGCAAAAAAAGAGTCGAGCTTTTCAATAACAGTTTCTGAATAAAACATACCACCAGCCAGGCTCCTAACAAAACACAGAAATCGCAAAAACATTCCGTTGAAATAAAAATCGGAGTAAATATAAAAGGAAACATCTCTCAAATGTTCTGTTTGAATATCTATAGGTAGAAAAACAAAATGGAAAGCTGTAAATATGTTTTATAGTATTCTCTTTGACGTTACCGTTAAAGTTCGACATGGAGATAAAAGAAAATAAATCTAGGCAATATGCAAATCTAATTCTAATAAAGCTTCCAAGTGGAACGTAGATGTAACCTGTACCTTATGAATATTGTATATGTAAGTAGGTATGTCAGTACTAGATAAGACAAATCGTAGATGACATCTTATTTACTTATTCGATATTAAATATTAGATGGCCACCGACATTTTTATTTAAATCTAACAATAGACATTTCTAACTGTTATCCTGCTACTGGTTAAAGCCATGCATTGGAAATATTGTTATGCCTATTATTATAGATAAACACTTGCAATCAGATTAAGTCCTTATTTATTTATTTATTTTATTTTTAAGGAAGGTTTACAGCTATTTATACAAAAAAATATTGAACTATGTAAAATCTTAAAGCTAATTACAAACCCTTACAAATAAACATTTGGGAAACACAAAATTACAAAAAAAAAACTACAAAAACAAGCAAAGAGAAATATACAACAAAGTACACTACCATGTCAGTGTCAAATACTGCTGTTCACTCTCTCATATTTACTCATGCGTCAGTAATACGTAATAAATATATATATTTTAAAAATGTTAAATTGCTGCCTAAGAAAATAAATTTTGACATACAGTTCGCCTAATAGTCGCTGTGCTTGTCCAAGTCGTGTTCAGTGCTATACCTATTGTAAGTAACACAACCGCGCACTAAGAAAGTGTTTTCTCGGTAATTTGTACGAACAAAAGGTATGTGAAGCAATGGGCGCGGACGCAGCAGTATATTTGTGCGAAGACCAATTAAAGTGTTGCCAGGTCTAGATTTCGGATTACCCTAGAATTCAGGTTATTTTAAAAATTACCCTAAACGCCTGTATTTTTTAGTTTCAAATAATAACACTAGATACATACATACCTTCACGCTATATAACTTGCGGGGTAATGAAACAGCTTTATACTTTTTTTCAGCTTTTTACTTTAAATGTATTGATACATAAATAACCACTACTTATGTATTTAAATGGTCTCGAGGAGTGAGCCTTCTGTTCCTGTATTAATATTCTGTGACGTAACTATCAAAGTCTCCTCCAAACATTTATAAATGCTATGCTATTATAAATGCATTTATAAATGCTATTGTTAAATTTATCCAGCATTGCTTTTGACGGAGTAAAGTTAACACAAGAATTGTGAAATATATTTAAATTGTATTTAACAGTCATAATACTCTATACCATGTCCAGAGATAGCCTATTTCGGTGTTTAGATTTGACGACAGAATATAAAGAAAAAGCTCTTTTTACCAGCTGCATTAGATATAGGCGCTGATAAAAGAGACAACCAATGGCCAAATGGCTTTCCCGAATCAAAAATTCTAGTTGACGTAGCATACTTTCTGAAGCTTTGAAAATGACAAAGGCCCCCGCCTTTGTCATTTTTGCCGGTCTGTGTATTTATTTGGACGTAAGTTAGCTACTGCGAAGTCAAAAACAATGCAAGAAGTTTGCTGGTCACTGTAATTTCTTATAACCTAGATTCAATTTCTTTCAAAATACTGGATATAGGTACCTTTTAAATTTGGGTCAAACTCCCAATCTCTACAGTACCTTTGTGTGTATTGTTTTGCCCTTGAACGCGTAATATTAGTACTCGAACTTGACGGCGCCATTTTACCAAAGAAACAAAAACTTTCTTCTTCTTTTTTATTTAAGGCATGTTTTGTGTCTACTGCCGAACACAATTCTACCATTATCGTGTACAACAACTTTATTCTGTGACAACCGAGGTGACAAAGAGAATGTGAAGGTGTATTTGTGAAGGTGCATTGCAATTCAATTGCACCGATCCTAACTCTATTGTAACAAATACTTAACATCACATTAGATGCCTACCTGCATAACATCAGAGTGTTAGATTTAGTTATAAGATCCTTACGATATTATTTGTTAATGTAGGTAATCCGTACAGCTTGCCCTGAAAATACCCTCAGAAAATCGATCGAGAGGAGCTTGATGGCGCAGTGGTTAATGCGCCTGGTCTGCCAGTGCTGAGGTTAAGCAACTTTCGCAAAGGCCGGTCATCGGATGGGTGACCAAAAATTTATCATCTCGGCTCCTCCGTGCTTCGGAAGGCACGTAAAGCCGTTTGTCCCGGCTGCATTAGCAGTCGTTAACAACCACCAATCCGCACTGGATCCGCGTGGTGCCTATCCATCCATAGGGAAGGCCCCAGCAGTGGGCCCCAAGTCTACGAAAATTACACTGCCGTGTCATTTTTACTAAATCTAGGGTAAATTACCCTAAGATGGCATCACAATTTTTGACAGTAATTCCGTTTAGATATAAAACAATCGTCATTCACTTCACGTCGAATGTGAAGAGGTAAAAAGTGATATCGTTTGCAACCGTGCTCGTAGTTAGAAGACTGTTGTCTAGCCTTGAAATCGTAGAAATATTTTTTGTATCATCTCTAAACGATTGTTATAAACGTTATACCTACTGCGGATTCCATACTTGTGATGCGTACTCAAGATGGCTACGCACGAACGCACAATAAAGAACTTTAATTGATTTCAGGGACTTGAATTCTTTGGACATAAGTACGCAACTTAGTTCCACATCAACATGTAGGAAATAAGGCCACAAGAATTTTGTAACAATAAACATGATTTTATTTTATTTGCTTACACTCAAGTAAATTAAAGCCTGTTATAAATATTTGATTACTTCAACATTGTTTACTTAACAATTTATTTGTATGCTTTGTATAATAGTTTAGTACTACTAAAATACAACTTGGCTAGCCACTGTATAAGATCCGACTTTTTTAAATTAAATAGCCTGAAACACAAATGTTGATAAAATTTCCACGAGCAGGATTTGAACCTGAACCCTTCTGACATCTTCTGACTTCTGACTGCTCGTAAAAATTTTTTCAACATTTGTGTTTTTGTAATTTGTTCGCAACAAAATTTGCGTTAAAAATTATTTGAACATTTTTAAATAGCCTGCTTTAAAAAAATAAAGTTCCATGATTTTTTATATACGTAAATGGTTCCTGTTCAAGAACACTTTGCTTTCCTGGTATTACCTCATCGCAAGCGGTACGCACGCACCTTAGCATTTAGCTGAAATACATTAACATCGGCGGTGGCGTCAAGAGCGATTAAGTATACGTCTTTGGAGGTAGCACAAGCTTTTGATAAACACTGAACCACGCTTAAGAGTAGGCTGAAGTATGCGAGGAATTTAAGGCATCGGCGGGGCCTGGGGCGTGGGCGGGGGATCCGCCCGCCCAAGTGTGCCAGTCGGCTTCTCGCCCTCGCACCGTGCACAGGCCGTATCACACCGCCTACGCCTCCATATACGCGACTCGCTGCAATCTCGATAACTTTTCTGAAACGTTTTGAAACTGTGCTTTTGGATTTTTTCCTGTCTGCAGTGTTTTTTGAAGTCATGATGTGTGGCCTACACCCGGCCGCCTCTGCCGGCTGACATTGGTATGCACATATCGTCACCACGTGCGCTGGTAAGTACATATTTTTTTTGCATATGAATAATTAGGCATATTATGAATTCTCGTTGTAGAATATCACTGCCACTTTGCTCAAAAAACTATTAACCCGAAAAGATTTTGTGGGAAGGCTTAAAATTGTGAGGCCGCGCCGGTGACTCGTATCAAAACTCCAACTTAATTAAGTGGCGCGAGACGTGTACTTTCATTACAAAGCTTCATTATTTATAATGGTGTTTGCGAGTCAATATTTGTTTTCCAGAGTGAACGACCTAAATAAGTGGAGCACACGCTATTTGACACATACATTATCATTGCCTACATGAGTTGTGACTTTATATGAAACGGTAGATACTGAACAAAACATTTGGCTCAGTAATTGTCAGGGTACATGAAAAGCTAACTGCCTAATCTGATTTAGGAACTTGGTACAAGGAAACGCACTCAAAGATACCATGTGGGCTATCAGCGTTTCAGCATTTAACCAAATAAATAAGCAGGGTTGTTGCGAAAAGCGACAGGCTTCCGTTCCATTTATGGGTTTACCTTTATTTTAAAATACCATTATTTAAACGATAGCTACATAATATAATATATACCCTTAATAAATTAGAAAGTGCACACTAGGTAGGTATATAATATAGTTCTGCTTTTATCTATGAACTTTATTTCTGCGGGATTTTATCTTAGCAGATATATTATTTTGTTATCTAGGTACCTACAATGTAAACAGTTTTATTACCGAATACATTAAAAAGTTGACTAACTATAATTGTGTGAACATAAAAAAGCACACAATGTAATAGAATATATATATGAAAGCCTACCTAAATTGCAATTAGTGTTTGAAAAAGTTTACTCAGTTCATATTTTTTCCCTATATTTCGCTTTTGGAGAGTGAAGTAACTAGGTACTACATTCGTCTGTAAATGGATCTTATGATCTTAATAAAAGTCTGTCTTTGGACTTGAACATTAGGTTTATTATTGCTTAATTTTAGGCAAAACATGTATTTAAATAAATCATGACATTTACGAGTATGTAACACACAAGCAGCCTTAGGAAGCACTCAAAAGTACAGTACTCAAAACCTTAGCCTAGCTTAGCGATAAAACTTCATTTTTAGCTTTAAATTATAGTCCAAGTATAGTCCATAGTCAAACAGAAATATTTAGAAAAAAGAACTTTATTTATTAGTGGGTTATTAAAAAGTATGAAATTTGTATATTTGAGATTAAAAATAACAGTGATGCCTTTGATTATTGACTCTATAATCAAAGAGTGATGCCGACGCATAAAAACTCTTTTGTATATTTAAGATATTTATTTTTATGATACTTACGTACGTTCTGTTTTGTTTTGTTTGTTAACTTTAAAGACAAACTGCTCGTACGAGTACATTCATCATCATCATCATCATCTCAGCCAAAAGACGTTCACTGCTGGACAAAGGCCTCCCCCAAGGATCTTCACAACGACCGGTTTTGTGCTGCTCGCATCCATCGGTTTCCCGCGACCTTCACCAGATCGTCGGTCCACCTTGTTAGAGGCCTGCCCACATTGCGCTTTCCGGTACGGGGTCGCCACTCGAGGACTGTTCCACCCCAGCGACCATCAGTCCTGCGAGCAATGTGCCCTGCCCACTGCCACTTGAGCTTAGCAACTCTTCGGGCTATGTCAGTCTCCTTTGTTCTTCTGCGGACCTCCTCATTTCTGATTCGATCACGCAGAGAAACCCCGAGCATAGCCCTCTCCATTGATCTTTGTGTGACCTTGAGCCTTCTGATAAGGCCCATAGTGAGCGACCACGTCTCAGTCTCGTATGTCATCACTGGCAACACACACTGGTCAAAGACTTTCGTCTTGAGACACTGCGGTATATCGGACGAGAAGATATTTCGTAGCTTACCGAACGCTGTCCAGCCTAATTGGATTCGACGATTGACTTCTTTGCTGAAGTTAGACCTACCTAGCTGGATCGTTTGTCTCAGGTAAATATAATCGTCCACAACTTCAAGGACAGAGTCCCCAACCTTTAGAGGAATGGGTACGACACGTGAGTTCGACATAACTTTTATCTTCTTCATCTTCATTTTAAGACCCACTTGTTAAGAGACTCTGTGAGGTTACCGAGCATTATGCCTTCCAGGGTCTCAGCTATGACCACTATATCGTGAGTGATGTATACCTACGCCGTTGACATTGATGCCAAGTCCTTTCCAGTCCAGAAACTTCAAAACATCTTCCAGTGCAGCAGTGAACATTTTCGGAGTTATCACATCTCTATGTCTCACTCCTTGCTGCAGCTGAATAGGTTTCGAGCTCTGGTCCAGAAGATGAACTGACATCACTATGTCACTAGCGCCACTGCGCTTTTATACAAACATTTCAACACTTCGATGTACCGGTAGTCAATTTGGCACCGCTGGAGAGACTGTAGCACGGCCCATGTTTCAATCGAATCGAAGGTTTTTTCATAGTCTATAAACACTAAACAAAGAGGCTGGTTATACTCTTCGGTCTTCTGTATAACCTGTCGCAGTGTATGTATGTGGTCTATGGTGCTAAAGGCTTTTCGGAAACCGGCTTGTTCGATAGGCTGGAAGTCATCAAACCTGCATGCAATAGGATTCGTTATGAGTCTCGAAAACAGCTTGTAGACGTGGCTTAGATGGGCCTGTAGTTCCTCAGCAGGGTTTTGTCGCCCTTTTTGAAGAACAGTACCAACATACCTTTGTGCCACGTCTCTGGCGTTCTGTCCCTTAGTATGACAGAATTAAACAGCTTCTGAAGAGCTACGAGTACCGGTCTTCCGCCTGCTTTCAGAAGCTCGGCCGCAATTCCATCAGCACCTGGTGCCCTGCCGTTCTTGAGCTGTTTAAGAGCTATACTAATCTCGTACAGGCTGATATCCGGAATGTCTTCGGTATAGTGCCGGGTTCTTTCTTGAGCTGTTTGAGAGCCATACTAATCTCGTACAAGCTGATGTCCGGAATGTCTTCGGTATAGTGCCGGGTTCTTAGGGTCTTTAGCTAAGTTTTGTATATGTGGCCGAATGGATGTGTAAAGCTGACCATAGAACTTCTCGACCTCTCGCATAACATCGGATCTGGTCATGACAGTTCTGCCGTCATCGGTTTTCAGCGTCGTCAGTTGGCACTGCCTAATACCCAGACCTCTTTTCAACACTTTTGAGCTTTTGTTCCGCTCAATAGTATTAAATCGGCGCGTGTCGCGAGTCAAAGACTTCGAGATCTGCTTATTTAGAGCCGCCGAAACTGAGACGCATCACCCGAGGAAAGCAGAATTATTGCGTACCGCTCTTCCATTATTAGTTTTAACATATTTTAACCGTTTGGACAGTTTTACACAAACCTGTTGCTGTATTCGTTCATATATTTTCGCAATCATTAGGCACTCGAGGATTCTGCAATTCGACCTGAAAGCTTTCGGGGTTTTGGATTTGGATGGGTGCAGGATGGAGCGTAGACCTTATCAATCGACGTCTTTCCAGTTTAACGTTAATATTCAATGTGCCTCTTACCAACCGGTGATCGCTGCCAGTTTTAAACGCATTGATCAAAGTGACATCATTGAATATTTGCTTCCTCGTCGACATAATAAAGTCAATCTCGTTTAGAGTACATTGTTGACATTTAAATGAGAAGGAATGTTAGAGAAAAAGGCTTTTTAATATATTTTTTTTGAGTATTATATCTCGTAATTTCAAACGGTAATGTTTCAACAATGAGCTTAGTAGGCTGTTTTGACAACATGCTAAGTACCAAGGTATATTACGAGTTTACATTATGCCAATTTTGCTTCATCATCATCATCATCATCAGCTCATTTTTTTTTTGTCCCCACCGCTGGGGCACGAGCCTTCCCCCCTATGGATGGATAGAGAGAATGAGCCATAAACCACTACGCGGGCCCAGTGCGGGTTGGTGGTTGTTAACGACTGCTAATGCACCCGTAACCAACGGCTTTACGTGCCTTCCGAAGCACGGAGGAGCTCGAGATCATACTTTTATGGTCACCCATCCGATGACCGGCCTTTGCGAAAGTTGCTTAAACTCAGCACTCGCAGCCGGGCGCGTTAACCACTGCACCATCGAGCTCCTTCCATTTTGCTTAGGAATTTCCAATATGAAAATGTTACTTGTAAAATTGTTACTTATTGAGTGAGCATAATTCTGTTTTTATTATGTAAAACCAACGAGACTTAAACAATTTACATATAAATGAATACATACCGTACAAGGAGCTGTTCGGGAATTAATAAAAGACTATACTACTGCTTACTTACTTACTTAGGCAACGACGAAATTTGACATAGAAACCAACAATAGATCGGGAATCACAAACGCAAATTATTTCGGGCAACACATAGCACACGTAACACCAGATCTGTTTTACAGTTTACTACTGAACGACTATAAAACTCAATATAACTTCGAATTTCACCGGAAAGAATACGAGCGAGATTTCAACTAAATATTTACTAACGTTAAACGAAAAACGTGTGCTGTTGTTGCATAGAACACGCACGCGGCGACCGTTTACGTTTGACGAGAGCAAATTATAACAATATATTGATGGAAAACATGGTGGGAACGATGGATGCAAAGAGTTCTTTCGGCGAGTGACTGTTACGCTGAAACTTTGCCTTTTGTTTACATGGTTTTTTGTTTTTGTTGGTTTTTTGTTTCACAACGGGGCAGCTTTTGGCTGTCGTCACACCTGACGGTAAATGACGATACCGCTGTAGGTAGAAGTACCTACTACTGAGTAACGGTTGTGTTTTTTCTCTTTTGTCTTACAAAATAAGAATAAATAGTGTTGAATATATTTGGTAGGTTGGACCGAGCCACGCTAGCTTAGTTGGTAGTGCACCTGACCTGGTATGTCATGGAGTGCGGTCTCGAACCCTGCTCGTGGATTTTTTTAGAACAATGCTACTAACTTTGTTGATAAGACTAAACCACCAGTTTTAGGCCCAGAAGTCCATGGTTCAATTCACAACGGGGGTACATATTAGGGTATGCGGTTTAGTTATTATTAGTTAGTACCTGATAAGCTACCACTAGATTATCAAAGTCTGTCGCCATAGCATTAAAGTTAGTTATTGTTAGGTTCTGTGAATTAGAGATAAGAAAGTCAGTTAGTTCCTCAGTAAATAAATAAACATTACGAATCATGTTACGCACATCAAAATATTTTAAGATACAATTATAGTGGTCATAATTTAAATTGACAGTTTAGTATATATATCAAGAAAAACGCCAATAGACATTTCAATTAAAAAGTAAAATAAAGCACTTTCGGTAGTTTCAATTCAAAGGAGCGGAAACAGACAGGCCGCAATGCCTTCACTACTTACGCGTGCCCGTAGTTTCATTCAAAGGAGTCGACAGAAAAATATTACAATTTTTGTGTCAGGAAAAGACAAAAAAAACTAGCCTGATTTTTTTTAAAATGCTAGAGCCTTATTTCTCTGATATAATTAGATGATTTGTCAAAATATTTGCATTTGATAAAATGTGACCTTGTATAAGCTAAAGCAGTAAAAAATTAAGTACAAACGTTCGAAATGACGCACGCCCACAGACGCACGTCTAAACACGGCCCCTAAGCGGACATCGCAGTGCTGTCAGTCGCGAGTGTTACTAGTTTTACCACCGGATGATTTTGTTCAATATGTCGAGAAAATGGATGAAAGTTTTCGCTGTTGTTTCCATAGAGAACACATTAATTGTAAAATAGCTGTATTAGTGTACAAAGAAGTAAACAACATTTTAATTTTATAGAGCCGTGTCCATGGTTTTCGATAATTTATTTAAAAAAGCTATTTATTAGAATGAGAATTTTTACACTAATAACAAAGCTTTCCGAACGTGTCGTAGCAGACGAAAGTATTTTTCAGTGAGTAATTTATAATACCTAACGAATAATAAAGACTTCTTAAAATGTTGAAGATTTTTTGATAACACAATTCTGTTTGTAAACTAGTTAATTCATTCGATTGTTTGATCATTATAGAACCCAAATAAACATTTTAATAAATAATAAAAAAAATATCATTTAATTTTATGAAAACCCTAACGCTGGTATTTATCTCAACAAAAAACCCTAGTTTCGGTACTGCTTTAGCTTATATGTATACTGTGGTTTAGTTGGCTGTTTAAAACTGCGGCGGGAATCTGCCGCGTTAAATGTGTCGGTCATGTCAGATGAGTTGTTGAGCTCACGCTAGCTACTTGTAGACTGATTCCGTTGACGTGGGTGTTGCTTGAGGAACATTTAAGACTGACGTATGACGTACAACAACGGACCAATGGGATACTGTGCAGATATTTCAATGTTACGTTTTTGTCTCTTCACTACGTAGGCAAGATGTTAATACAATTGACTGTTGTCGAGTTGTTTTTGTTATTTACAGGAATGATTGACTATGTCAAAAAGTAATTTATTAGTAATTAATTTATTAAAACTGAAAAAAATATTTGAATTACTTATTTAAAAAAATATAACTATTTTATCAAATTATGATGAAGGACAAAACTGCATTTTAAACTTTTTGAAATGTGTTGTCTGATTAGGGAATGAAATTTAAAAAAAAATGTTTATAATAAACTGCATTTTTTAAAATAAATAAATGCTTTGTTAGCAAGATTTTCTAATTGAAGAACATGGTTGAAAAATGTTATCTTTTCAATTTGAAAGACTTTTCATGCATTTTACTTGCAGGTCTGTTTATCGTGTCAGTTTAGCGTGACTGTAAATATAAACTAAAAACAAAGCAGCTGCGAATTGTCAATTGTCCAAGTCTGATTTGATCCTTTTCTATAACCTTTTATACCAGTACCTACACACCAATTGATATTCTATTGTTATTTTTTGGATATCAAGCCTCTTAAGGTAATATTCCGCATCAGTTGGCGTTCGTTCTTTCCACTCTGTTTAAATTAGGGCAAGTGACAGTGAGTTCGTCCGCATGGCGGGTCCCGCCACGTCCCCTGCAGTAATTCGGAAAGAAGTTAATCTAGTTAGTCTGTGTCACTGCCTTCTAACCCTTCGCGGTTGTTCGTTGCTCGAAAAAGATCACCAATTTGTATTATGTGTACTGATAAGATTTTAGGTATGTAACACGCTTAATTTATTTTAATTGCAACATTAATTAATAAAAAATCCATAATAATCAAAATCACACAATTTTGTAAACGTTTTAAGATAAAGGAATCGAGGTATAAGGAATGGAGAATAAGATGGCGAAAGTATCCTATAGTAGCAGAAGTCCTATAGGTCTTATAGGACCTCGGCTCGGGTTAACCACGATGTGGTCTCCCGCAACTAAAGCGCTATTTTATGGTATTATTAGAGTTGTAAGTAGGGCATGTAAATATCGGAAGGTTTCAATTCCGATACTGAGTCTGAATGTTATTTTTCTGATATTAATATCGGAATCGTACATTTTTATTATAAAGTGGGATTGGATAGTTTTGCATACAAAGATAAGTTTTAAATCAAGTTCTTTTAATAATTAAAATAAACATACACGTTAACATTATGCAATAAATATTGTATATCATAAGTTGATCATATTTCTAAGCCAGAATTATTTATTGTTATGTAACTCGGCAATAAGTGTAACTAAATTGTAAAATAAGTGTAAAAAATTCATCATCATCATTATCGTCATTTCAGCCAAAAGACGTCCACTGCTCGATAAAGGCCTCCCCAATCTACATAAAATATAAATAGCATAAAAAAATGTTGGATACAATAGAACAATTAGAACAAATTATAAACTTTGCATGTCTACATGGCAGAATATGTGAAACTATATAAATATGACCAATTTCTTGTAATACCAACCATATTCTTAGCAAATAAAATATTCTATTCTATTCTATTCTATTCTAAACAGTGCGAAATAGAAATGGTAGCCTGCGGCTTTAAACGCTGCCTGTAATAACACTTCTAACTGAACATTGCATTAAGAAGAATCTACATTACTAAACGAATTATATCTTGGAGATAATTTGAAATTGAAGACACAAAAGACAAAAGCAAATACCACCCACAGTTATCTTTTTGGATGAAGGGAATCAAGACTTTTATCCGCTCGAGTAATATTGTCTGAAATGTCATTTAAATTAACTTTGGTTTTCATTTCATTAACCCTTTTACAATATCTTTCTTCTTCTTCTTCTTTAAAATTTAAACTCAGTAGTTTTAAACACAATTAAATTTACATAAAAAATAGCAATAACATATCACTCACTCTACAACATACAATAGTTTCACGACTATCATCTCATAATTTATTAAGTGTCCGGTAATTTTAGCAGCCCTGTGTTTTATATGTATATATACCCCTATGGATTTTCAAGAGCATCACTTATATATAACTCGATCATAATATCAATAACATTCTCCTTCTTCAATAACAAAATCAGTCTATAAGCGTCTCACTGCTGGTCTTTTCCCCTTAGCAGCACATGGGGCGATCGGGCCTTTACTCACTAAGCTGGCCTAACGCGGGTGTTGGGTTTCAACGGCAGCCATCTTAAGACAACAACAGGAACCAAAGAATATAAATTCCTTCTGAAGCGTTCAAATAGTTGAGATATTTAATTTGGATATCCGTCCATTGATCCGCCATTGAGGAAGTGGTTTCATTAGAAGATCAGTAGATGAACACGCAAGTCCCTTTGCCATGAAGCTTCTTAATAATTAAATAATAAAAGTTTATGCCATCTCCTAAAAAGTTCACCTGTGGGTCCCTCCCAATCAATATTAATGAGGGGATACAATTAATTAACGAGCCGTGAAAAGCCGTAGAAATGATTTAAATATATTATGAGGTTTCGAAGCGATATATATCAAAGTGTTCCTGGTAATAATTTTATATTCTTAGAGGCCTCTATGAGTGTTTCTTCAATTTCTAATAACATAGATTTGTTTTATTCAATGTGAATTAAAATTGTGTATTTTACAATGGTGTTTCATAAGTCCTAACTGTCAAACCTAACTTAAATTTAAACAAAAAAAAATAATTAAAAATACATAATTAAAAGATGTCGGCTTATGGGAACCAAGTATGATTATCAAATACAATACAAAATTATGTTTCTAATTTAATATTTGGAAAAAGTTCTCTAACACATCTGAGATATCACACTACAAACTCTATTTTGCTTTAATTTAATTGCAAAGCTGACTGTGTGAGGACACCGAATGTACAGAGGGTTAAGCCAATCAACAACTAATGTTACCCTGATAGACTGAGCCTAGGAAACAAGGCATCCGCATTAGCATTTTCACAAGGAGGCGTTGTCTTCCTAGGTCGGTGGTTCCCAACCTTTCTCCGACCATGGACCCTTTTCCTAATTTATTTGTTAGCAGGGACCACATAAACTGTATTTAAAAAGAAAGTTTAAGCTTTATTCAAAACTTAAAAAGTATTTATAGCGTAAGTTCAGTAGTGACAGTTTATCTTCACACACTTCATGCTACCAAAAATGCTGATGCGAAACATTTCATGTTCCGCACTGGGACCTAGGAATTAGCAAATAGATAACGTAGACGATAGTGCAGGAATAAAAAAATAACATTGTACTGCCTTTTTCAAAATCATTTTCTGGATTTAATTATGTTCTGTCCCGCGGTCCATTACCGATGCTCTCTCGGACCATCTGTGGTCCGCGGACCACCAGTCGGGAACTACTGTCCTAGGTATAGTGGTCTTCCTAAATCTATACTTAGAACGACTATACGCAAACTATTCTGAGCTGAGCTGGGGTAGAACTCGGTGCTTGCCTATGTGGTTCCAAGCCATCGTCCATGGCAGAGAAGGGATGGTACCAGGTTTTAGTGGGTATACCTCCCCTCCCCTCGTCGAGCAATTATTAGCTGGACGCTAGGGAAGAGGAGAAGAGTCCCAAAAAACCCAGGATCGCAAAACCTAGTTAAAAAGGGCATAATAATGAGTTTGCTGGCGGTAGAACTCTGTGCTGCCGATGTGGTTTTAAGCCATACCCGTGGCTGAGAAGGGATGGTCTAAATACTTTAGTTTTTAGTGGGGTACCTCCCCTCCCCCGTCAAATTTTTACCTTGATATAAGCTTAAGACAACACAGAGTAAGAGAAGATAGTGTTGATTATGACATCACTTACTTTCCCCTTGAGCGTCGAGCGACCAGCAGGTGACCGATAACAATTAAAATGCTATTGTGTCTGGGTATTCGACGCTTGAGCTCTTAAAGTAACTCTTAATACAATAGAATAAGAGATAAACGTGTATACAAGTTAATGCTCGCGACTGTAGTGATTTGCTCAGTTCTCTGATCAATCACTTTTGATGGTGTTTATCATTCATTGTTTTTATGATTGTAAGTAGTTTTTCTGACTGCTGTGCATTATAAGGTAAAAGACGGCTGCAATTGAATGTTGCAACACAGAATAACTAATAGTACTTGTTGGCGACTGGCTGGTTCAAACCTTTTTTACTATTTAAATTTAAAGTGTATTTATTTTTCTTAGACTTTTTTTTGACATGTGGTCAGTTGTGAGGTTATTTTCCATGAGTAATTGTACTTTATTAAACTTATTAAATATTTGCAAATACTACGTTTCCAGTCCTCTGCTCCATAACAGTACTGTTATTCAGAATCTAGCCCTAGTTCTTTAAAATTTATAATTATGATAGATTTTCTTTTCATCTTTATTTCGTCTACGTCCGTATGTACGTGTCACTCGTAAAATATAATTGGGAGTAAATTTAACAAGCTATCAAACGGGATTGATAATAAAGACTTTCCGCTACGACAACGCTACGACAAACATTTCGACCGTTCGTCAAACTTCGAAAAAGCTATTAAATCATCCGGTAGCTTTGTGAAGTTGTTATCATCACCCCATGGGGAATCAGGGAGGCGGGAGGACCTATAAACGATAAAAATATGTTTAGAATAATAAAGAATACTTTATTTTATAGACACGTTATAAGAAAAGCAATTTTAGAAGTCGTACAAACGATAGCTTCATAGGTAGCGATATCACTAGGTTTTTAATGAAGCACATTAAAAACCGATCTGAAATAAAGATAAATATGTCTATCAACTTTAAATTTATTCCCACGTGGACTCAATAACATTTTATAGCATAGTTGGACGCTTATAGTTTTGTATTTTCAGTTATTTCTGTATGTTGGAATAAGACGACGAAGTCTAACTTCCTAATGTTAGAAAACAATACCCGCTAGGGACCGCTTTAGCATTACGAGTAGCTAGATCGGAAACGTAATCGATCCTTGTAAATATACACTTCGTTCTTTATTTGACGCTTTATAGCTCTCAAATTTATCGAATAATTAGAGTAAATAAGACTTAGAAGCTTTATTTAAGAGAATTAGTGTTATTTATTTTACATACTATTACGTGCTAAAAATATTAACACAGGAAACCTGCTAACGGACTAACCCGTTAGTTAGCAAGGAAATAAAATAAAACATTAAAATCATAATCTGTCAAATTCAAAAGAATTCCATAGGCTAAACGCTAAACGTAATATTTTTAAATATTCTAACGGCCAGTGAAAAAATGAAAAGGATCTCCTTACGCTGAATAATAAAAAAAGGTCGAACGCTACAATGTCATATATTTAAAAACCATAACTAAAAGTGTCAGATTTTTAACTTCGCAATTATGAAGTAAAGGATTTATAATAAAGCAACATATTCAGAACTTTTAAGGCGCCTGTAACCGAAAAAGCGGATTGAATGCGAGAAATCTTAGTACCTATGAAAAATAAAATCACTAATCGAAAACAAAACACTTTTATTATAGGGTGTAGGCACCAGTGTGCAACAGGAACCTTTTTTTTCTATTTTATTTCTTCTTAATTCTTAATTCTATTTTTTTTGGCGGCAAAGATTGTGTCGTATTCTCGTGCCACTTTCCTACGTCATAATGTTGCAAAGGCGTATTCAATTAGAGAAAAGTTCAAGGTTACAGCCACCAAGGTCGAGTGTTATTACAAGGAAACCGGGAAATAAGCAAATACACAAGATTAGATATGTATTTAGAGCGGGCATTCAGCGGCGGCGCTCGTTGTGAATAGATAATTTTTCAATCCCTTCATTAGTGAGGCTGCTGCGTGGCCTCTCGTTAGGTGCAACTTAAATAGACCGAGCCTCATTCAAAAGAGTTTCTGCCTTCATTTTGAACTAACTTTAATGATATTCAATAGGCACCATATACAATTCGCAAGTAGGGATATCAAACTTATCATGTAGTGTAGTAGTATTCATTATGAAGTTTGAAGAAGTAGACATAGGTACCTATTTTAAAATCCTTTTTCTTTTTTTATGGAAACCTATTTTGTCCCACTGCTAGGGTTGCCTAGCAGTTTTTAAATGTTGTAATTAAAGAAAATGTTAAATTGAGTATAATGAAGTGGCTTTATTAGACATCCCGTAGTAGATCAGATATGTTTTTGATTGAATGAAAAAAAATTGGAAATACATTTATGAACATTAATAAAACCACTGATAACCCTTCCACAAAACTGGTAGGTACGCTTATTCTAAAAGTGGATTCACGTCAGTAGCCTAACGAGTCTAAAAAGGTTTGAAGTTGAACCATTTTCTCGCATTCAGCAATATTATATGCTCGTACAATACGATTTTTTCCCTTTCTAGTATTCTGTAGATTTAAGAAACTGATTAACTAACTTTATTATTTAGATGCTCGATATTTTGCACGGCTCCCGTTTGCTTTTAGTTAATGAATCTTTGCCTTATTACAGTTAGCAAATTATACTTTTTGCACTGGTTTTATTACTTTAGTTCCAAATTCAAGCATGCTCACTGTTTATATTTTATTTATGTAATTATGTTACTATGTAATTTCTCACTAAGTGAAATGTAAATTTCTTTTGAGAATAAAATTTATTTAACCTGATTAAACAATGGGCTTTGTGAGAGGTTTTGACTAGACCCTTCTGCCATGTAAAAGAACCATATTATAATTTACCAAAGGTCACTTACTTACTTCACGATCAGTACTAACTACTCTTTGTGTAATAATCTTTAGCTTTGAAGGGATTTTATAATTTTGTTTAAAAAAAGAAGACAGTCAGACATTAGACAGTTTTAAATAAAATACATTTATTTCGACCACTAAGATCATACAGGCAGTTCGTCACAAAACATTATAAATAAAAGTTAAATCTTAAAAGTATCAAAGTTCTAATTATAATTTAATAAAAATAAATAAATATTAAAATACAAAATCAACTAAAATAAATTAAAATTATAATAATTTATATAATAATTTAAAACTGTGCCCGAAACAAATTATAAGTAAAAAAGGTCAAAAACAAGACACCCCGAGCAAAAGAAGCCAACCGTATCCTTTTGGCCTCAGTCATTCTCGAAAAAGGGGACACAGACCACTGAGTCTTTTGACAGTTCTTGTTGCCAATTCCAATTTTTAAATTACCTACCTAAGCGTAGGCTTACCTACCTCACTACTACTCTAAAACAAATTTTCCCTTAAATATATTCGACATAGCCGGATAACTTTTATCGTCCATCTCATGGGAACCCTTTTCTTTCTGCAACAAAAGTATTCTAAATGTTGATCCAATACAAATGCTGTGTAAAAAGTTTCTTTGAAATCTGTCCTGTAGTTTTGGATACGATGCGTGAATAATTGATTTTCAGACAGACGCAAATATAAAAACACAATATTCGGGCCTATATGAAAATATGACCCCTATTTTTAATGGTTAAAGGAAAACAATGTCGATAACTGGTTCTCGTCCAACACTGGTGCGACTACCCTACTTTAAAATTCTCGGTGTTATAGTGTATTTTCTAACGGAGGTACCGTTACGTTACGTAACGATATCTCGTAACAACAGTCTTTACTAAGAATCGAAAGCAATTCAGGTATGATTTTTTAATTATTTTTTTATTCTTCTACCGCGAAGCGCTTAGCCTGCGTCTTACCTTGATGGTAAGGCCGTGAGGGCCTTCACCGGAAACTTTAACTATTGAATAAAAAAGTAATAGTGTTATCAAGACTTATAATCATAATGATAACATTAATTTATGTTTGCGTTTAATCACAATTTTGAGCTAGTGCGGAGGCGTCAACTTTTATTTATGTAATACCTTTTTGTATACTTACATGTAATAAATCTTAGGGTACTCGACATTGTAAATATAAAAATCATCATCATCATCATCATCAGCTTATTTTGTCCCCACTGCTGGGGCACGAGCCTTCCCTATGGATGGATAGGGAGAACGGGCCATAAACCACCACGCGGGCCCAGTGCGGGTTGGTGGTTGTTAACGACTGCTAATGCAGCCGGGACCCACGGCTTTACGTGCCTTCCGAAGCACGAAGGAGCTCGATGGCGCAGTGGTTAACGCGCCCGGTCTGCGAGTGCTGAGGTTAAGCAACTTTCGCAAAAGCCGGTCATCGGATGGGTGACCAAAAATTTATCATCTCAAGCTCCTCTGTGCTTCGGATTATAAAAATGATAATATTTAATTTAATTTAATGTCATTGCTGTATGTGGTAAAGTTAGAGACATAATTATGTTTCAAACAACAACTAAAGTACCGTTTACACGCTTCATGTATAGAGTAAGTAAATTTTTTCAAACATATCCCACATAATGTTTCTATATTTGTGTTAGGTACTAATATTATAGCCTCTTGGTTTGTGTTTTAAATTACCCTCGCACATATTAGCTATTCCTCTCCACCCACTAGCTGGCCGTGTAATATCCGAGATAATCCCCATGAGATTTGCACCACATATCAGAGCAGACCGCTGTACCAGCTTATATAGGTATATACGAATACATATGGGACTACCTCCTCGTCGCCCCGAGATTACATTACATAATGAAAACCTAACACCCCGATACCTTTATGAGAATCAGAATACCTACTGAAAAAAAATGGGAATGTGGGAATTGCTTTTTAGCGATAAGTCCGCCATTTGTACCACTTCTAGTAAAGTCTTTGTATGCTGTATAATAAAGTATATTGTCATTTCATTTCATTTGTGTATTATTCAGGCAATTTTTTCTGTATTTTCCAAAGAACTTTGTCGTAATTGTACGAATACTTCACTTCGAAATAGTATGCTGTTCATTTGTTATTTATTAGGTATCTGATTCATTGAAATTTGTAAGGTTTATGATCGAATATAAATGTGGATATATCCCACGATAACTTACAAGCTTTCAAGAGCAAAATTTTAAAAATGTTAAAATGTTAAAGCAATTTATTTAAGTATATTTTATTTTTGTAATTTTATTATATTTACTTGGTAATTAGTAAGGTTCAATAAATGGCATATAAACAACAGCTGTTCTATTTAGATGTGTAGGTATACATGTATAATTATGTTAATAAATTAGCATTAGGTGCACGGTGAGGCCGTCTTTAATTAGAGTTATATGTATCTAATAACTTTATTCATAGTTTGTATTTTTTCATGTAACTCTGTTGTTGGTCCATAAAAAAAAAACAAGATCAGTACCTACAGTATACATAAACAATACTAACATTTAATATACAAATTATGTGCTTAATAAGCATTTATTTCATTGTGTAACTAAGTTTAATTCTGATTAAATTGCGAAAGTCATTGCCAGTGGATTATCTTGTTATTTATTTAGGACTAATTAGCTCTCTAGAGAATCTCCCAAGGTTTTGAGCTACAAGAAATATTGTTGTCGTACGCAACAATCGTCATCATCATCAGTCTACACTAGTCCACTGCTGGACATAGGCCTTTCCAAGTGCACGCCACGGAGCACGATCTGCGGCTACTCTCATCCAGCTCTTGCCAGCCACCTTGCGAAGATCGTCGCTCATGCAACAATAGTTTTGCAAATTTCAAACAAATATGGGTTACCTTACCTATGAAATTGACGCTTTTTATCACACAATAATAAGTGTATTACTGCTAAAACTCAATACAGGTTGTTAATATTATTTTACACCTTTAATTAGGACTATGTTACTTAGGCTTCAGTAATAACAATGATTACTCATTTTGTGTCTTTGGCCCAATTTTTTTTTTAAATTGACTTCTTTTTTGTTTCGCGGAATTGATTTTTTGTTTAATTGTAGCTTTGAAAGGACTTAATTTTTTAAAATGTTAACATACGTAAATTCAAATATAGGATACTTATGATTATAAACGACTCGAAATTGCTTTAAATTGTTATATTAAAAATTATACATACGTAAGTATGAAAAATATAATTTTATAATAAATCTTCATACAAAACGTCAATTTCATAGGTAAATGTTTAATTTTTAAATTTTTCAAAAACACAATGTTATTTTCGATGAACCTAGATACCTACTATTAATACACATACCACCGGTTGTATATTCGCATTACACTAAGCGCCAAGAAAATCAAATTATTTATCAAAACCTATAAATAATAAATGATATATCATCTTTTATTATTCGACTCAGTCGGCAAGCGCTTGATCCACAAAATATTGCATCGCTGACCAGTGATACCTTATTTATGATACCATATGCCTAGTAATATTAATAGACTGCATACCCTTCAAACCAGAAGATAACACAAATAAAGTCTAGACGGGCTCTTTGTTGGAAACTCACCACCCCTCAATATATCTAAAATAAACCGGCTTATATTCCCCGATCCCATTCGAACCCCTCGGAGAATCTAGTAGGCAACGGGGACACGCAGCAGGGGTGCGCGATGCCATTCCACGGTGTTTCGTTTCACACGTCTTGAGGAATCCTTTAAGTTTCTCGCCGCCCCTAATAAGTTTTGAAGACGCTGAAAATACAGCCTGGGGCAATCAGCTAACTAACGCCAAAAAAACCGGCCAAGTGCGAGTCGGACTCGCGCACGAAGGGTTCCGTACTTTATGACGTATTAAAGAAAACTACTTACTAGATCTCGTTCAAACCAAGTTCGGTGGAAGTTTGCATGGTAATGTACATCATATATTTTTTTTAGTTTTAACATTCTCTTATTTTAGAAGTCACAGGGGGGGGGGGGTACACACTTTACCACTTTGGAAGTGTCTCTCGCGTAAACTATTCAGTTTAGAAAAAAAAATGATATTAGAAACCTCAATATCATTATTGAAGACCTATCCATAGATACCCCACACGTATGGGTTTGATGAAAAAAACATTTTTGAATTTCAGTTCTAAGTATGGGGAACCCCCAAAATTTATTGTTTTTTTTTTTCTATTTTTGTGTGAAAATCTTAATGCAGTTCACAGAATACATCTACTTACCAAGTTTCAACAGTATAGTTCTTATAGTTTCGGAAAAAAAGTGGATGTGACATACGGACGGACAGACAGACAGACATGACGAATCCCTAAGTTTTCCGGTTTTTGCAATATGGCTACGGAACCCTAAAAAAGTTTTATTTTATTCGTGTAATTTTATATTAGTGTTTTTATTTATGTATACTACTCAATAATATCGATTTGGTTTTTTTTCCTGTTTCGTATCATGATGTCACTACTGTGTACAGCAGAATACCAGTGCAGCAGGTCCCGCTTGCTGCGTATACTGGGCTGTGCACTATACAACGTGTAACAAAAAGGTGTGGTCAAAATGAAAAGATCCAAAGTGTATCCCATCTAGAACTTGTACGTGTTGTTATTAAGACATAATTATTAACTTTAATTTGTCATGCAGTGGTTAATGAAATATTAATATTTGTGAAGTGATGCGCGTCAAGCGCGCAAAAGCAGGCAGCAGTGATTATAAATGTAAGTACACAGAGGTTACTATTTAAACCACTAGGGCTGATACTTGTTTATTTTGATGTGACTTCACAATAGAAATATTAAATTAAAATTTGCAATAAGACGTTAAAGTTAATAATCATGACTTAGTAACTCTGCATACAAGATCTAGATCGGATACACTTTGGATCTTTTCATTTTGACCACACCTTTCTGTTACACGTTGTATATAAAATTAATATATTTAGCGCGGCACATGGCTTTACCCCCCCTGACGTAAGTGCTGTGTTATCTTTCAAAATACAAAGTTTAAAGTTGCCGGTAACTAAAGCTGTCGCTTAACCTCCCTGCATTTCAGATTTGAAGTGGGTAAATACGTGAACAGGTACCCTAATGTGAGCCGCAAAGTTTGACGAAGCTTAAGTCCCCTCGACACCAGTTCATAAAGCTCTTCGTGTCTCAACAACAGAATAAATTTGTGTTATTGGAAATTTAGTTTGCCCTCTACAATTTTGTGGCTGAACAAAAGGAGTATGTTGAATCTAGAGCTTTGCAATTAAAGTTGTACGAGTATTTCAGTTTTGATTGTCATGTTGATGTTGTTATTTAGATTATGCAAACACTCGTGTCGTGAAATGTTGGCACTATTGAATTGGACTTTAATGAATGGAAATAGTGTGGCTATATGCACCCCATTTTTTATACCACAACGGTGGTAAAGTATGTTTCGGATTTTTGGATGCATAGCCTGGATGTGTGATCACCAACCTGCATATGGCAAGCGTGGTGGTTAAGCCATTACCCATCAATTGTAGTGATTACTTAATTTTAATGATGAAGGCCTTTGCCCAGCAGTGGAACAGTAATAAGCTATTTACTTACGGTGGTAATTAGCGTCCACCTGATGGTAAGCGGTTACCGTAGCCTATTGACTTTTGTAACATCAGAGACATTGATAACTGGTAATTTCAATCTTCTTTGAAGCTTGATTTACATTAATTATAATGAAATTTCGAAGTTTGTACGGGATACCGAAGTGTTTAAAGAGCCTTAACTCATATTTCGCACATCCGTCAGTACCCGCCGCTTGCTATTGCAAGTCGACGGGAAATTCTATAAGATAGATACTGGTGAAACTCTAAACTCCTAAATATACCCCAAACCCTCTTTAATATATTATCGTATTAAATTGCAAGACTCGAGAGTAGCATGTGAAAATTTGCACCCTGGAAAGTTACTAAAAAAGTTACTGGAGAAACGTGACGATGACTCTAGCGAATAGCAGACACACGAAGTCGCATGCGTAATCTAGTGCTTTCTTTAAGGGGTCGTAACGTAAACCTACTTTTAATCTGCAGTTTGTTTTATCCAGTTCCTAACAGAGCGGTCACGGGTAAAGAAATTGTGATTTAACTCCAACAAAATTTCAATCAAAACTTATGCATATTTGATAGGTTGTTCAGGCGTGTCTCTTGTTTAGGGAGAGTTCAAGAGAGACTTTGATTTTGACTCGAAAATATAGGCTTTTATTACTTGAATAAAGTTATAAAGCTCACAGACACGGTAAGCGTAAATAAACGGATATATTTAAATTTGTAATTTTATATATATCATATAAATTGTGTAATGACGTTATTAGTTGATAGTAATAGCTTTAAAGTAAAAGTTTATTTTTTTACATTTTATATGAACTTTCAAAATATGCTGCATCAAATAAAATTTTAGATTAAGTATATATAACACGTACAAATACGTACATACACGTACCTAATGCACCAAGTACATTTTATAAGTTTCCACAAATCCGAAATATTTTTGAAATTACTATCCAACAACACCTCATACTATGGGTAGACAAGAAAAAAAATTACATCCCCACTTCACGTGTAGGGGAAAAAAAATAATTAAAATTTTACTTACCACTTTGTCGGCGTGATTTATATGTATATCCATGCCAAATTACAGCTTTCTAGTACTAAGAGTCTATGAGCTAGGCTGGGGACAGATAGACAGACATGGCGAAACTATAAGGGTTTCTTGTTGACCACGGAACCCTAAAAACGCACCTAGTAGATGTGGGGTAGCCGACTCAGATTTTAGAGGCGTTGTTTTAGGAATAACTAAATAAAATACATTAGCATTCGGAGTACAGCACAATATGTGTCTTATTTTATCTTAGTGCTGAGGTTTCCCTCTTCCAGTAGCTCCTCGATCCATCGGGATCTTTTGTGCTGTAGCTTTAAGATTAAATATTTGGTGGTACATGAAACCAAAAATCAATAATTCAAATATAAAAGCAAGTGATGTTTATCAGAAGTTGTTATGCAAAGTGATGTTAGGGCGAAATATAAAACATGGACGAGGGCGAAAGATAAAAGATAGAGACCCTTTGTTAAAGTTTAGGACACCCAAAAGATATATTGAAAAACAAACTCAAATATCGTGTAAGATAACACAGTTATTTTTCATTATTCTAAAATGTTACTGATGACCGGTTGGTTAAGTATTTTTTTAGAGTCAGGAGAACCAATAGCAAGTCCGGAGAGAGATATATATTATAATCGTAGACTGATGATGTATTTTTTACCATTGAAAATGGTTATCAGATGCAAATCGCCTAAAACGTATTTTTGGCCGAGGATTTTGGGAGAATCGAGATGGAAATAGTACCAAGAGTTGAGGAATTTATCGAGACACGTGTGAGTGTTTGAATTTTGAAAATCAACTGGAAACTTTTTTTGAAATTTTGAAAAATGTAAAAAAAACGGGTTTATTGGGGGGTGTTTGTATGTGTACTAAATTGTAAATATTTCTAAAAAAACCGACTTAGGAAAAAATGAAAAAAGGGTCCTAGGGTATTAGTTTAGCTACAAAATGGCGATAAAATTTTGAAAATCGGTTAATTATTGTGACCTGTAGGAGGTCCCTTTAGATTTGGTATTGTAGAAAAACGGGTATTTCCGTATATAAAAAGTGATGTAGCTTCTTTGATTATTGACCGATCGTCATGGTAATAGTGTTAAAAGATGCGGATGCAGGCGAGAAGTGCATTCAAGTTGTAATTGTTTTATTTAAAAAAATTTCGCAAATTGTTGCATTCATTTTCAATGCTCCGATTCCTGCGGGGACTGCGAAATCTGTGATTTTTTTTAGTATTAAGGTAATGATAATCATGATATACCTTTTTGAAATCCTTGTGTTGAGCCCTCTAATTTGATACCCATAATGTAGTATTCGAAAAAAAAATGTTTTTCACCAAGTCCAATGGCGTCACACAGCTCTCTCACCATGTTTTTAACGTCACCTATTTAAGAACACTTGGCTAAGACACACAACAACACACAGCTAAGACGAATCTAACGATACCTTAATTATGTAAATCCGTTCAGCGGTTCTAGAGATATGAGGTAATGAAGAATATTACATACAAGATACGCGCGAAAAACAAAACCCTTCCTTTGCAATCGGGTAAAAATGATTGCAATGAAACACTTTATACTGATTTACATTTTTCATAACTGTTTGTATTATCTATCATTTAAATTTTATATGTTGTAAGAACCTAAAACCCTCCATAATTAACATTAAATAATTTTGAATGGTTTCTGCATATTTTTCTATTCTGCAAAGCGTTTGACGGGTTAACCCGTTCGTTTAATTCAATGTGAAGTGTACATAGAAAATGATCGCACCGAAAATCTTGTAGCATTACTTGACAAAAGCTAACGTGTGTATCGCGAAATTGATTTTATCTGCTCTGTGTGTTTCCGTACGCCTACTGAACTGCGTAATGATCGGATATTCTCATACGCGTCGGGAAGAAACAATGCTGCCATAAGCAACATAGCTCACTCAATGATCTCTACTCGTATATGAGAATATCAGATATTGTATCGTAATAATTAAAAATCCTTAGTACATGTTCCTTAAAAATATTTCAGTATACGTAATCGTAATTAATTTTTATGTTTACATAGTTTGAATTGAAAGGCGTAAACAAAGTTTATAGACGAGTAGAATTTTTATTAATTATATCATAATATCAAGTGACGTAAGTAAAAAGATTTTTTCTAGATCTTAATTATCTCTTAACAGCCTCGGTGATCCAGTAGTTAGTGTAGACGAGTACGATTTCCAGTAGGAGTTCGTTACTGTATTCAATTTGGCTAGTGGTGTGACTTGTTTTATTTAAGTATGTCGCTATAACAACAATTTTGGTAGCATTGTCGAGTTCCGTCAGTTAATGATCATCATCATCATCATCATCATCAGCTCATTTTATGTCCCCACTGCTGGGGCAGGAGCCTTCCCTATGGATGGATAGGGAGAACGGGCCATAAACCACCACGCGGGCCCAGTGCGGATTAGTGGTTGATACCGACTGATAATGCAGCCGGGACCAACGGCTTTACGTGCCTTCCGAAGCACGGAGGAGCTTGAGATGATATATTTTTGGTCACCCATCCGATGACCGGCCTATGCGAAAGTTGTTTAACCTTAGCAATCGCAGACCGGACGCGTTAACCACTGCGTCATTAAGCTCCTCAGTTAAGGATAAACAATTCAAATTCAAAATGATAGGCGTACACAGTTGTTAACGATTTGATGAAGTGCGCATCCAGCTTGAGCCTTATCATCAGCTACGTGATGAAGGCTAAGCTCTGCCCCGTTGTAGAGATGTATATGTAGTAAAAAACGAACGATCCTTATATACAGTAGTCGCATATAATGTGTAACATTTGACGTCACCTTTTGAAATCAATATTACAATAGATAACAAAAAAAAACCGACTCCAAAAAATTTGACTGAAAAAATTGCACTAAAAAGTAAAAAATAATTGCGTGTTTAGTTTGTTCAATTTACTTGCAATTAACCTATATTATACTCAATCTTATATTCTTTCATAGGAAAATATATAGGTACAATTATTGTTATTTTTGGAGCCGGTGCCAGCCAACGAAGTTTTTGGAGTCGGTGCCAGTCCGCGTTTTTAGTCAAAATTTCATGCATAAGATTAAATGTACTATTATGTTATATTATAGTATGTCGTTAAATGTTAATGTTAAAGTTACCTTGCCTGGCGATAGACAATATTTGAGGAGTTCCCTCAATTTCTTAAGGATTCCATCATCAAAACTAAATTTTGAAAAAAATGAAGTAAATCCTTTCATATGAAAAAAGAATTTTCCAAATCGGTGTATAAATGACGGAGTTATGAGGTAACAAACATTAAAAAAAAACAACCGAATCGATAACCTCCTCCTATTTTTTAAGTCGGTTAAAAATAGAATATAGAATAAACAATTACGTATATATTTTTTTTAATTATAAAGAGAATGCAGTAAGTACTCATTAGAAGACATTTGACATATCAAAATGATGACACAATGTATTGTAACTTCTTGGCCGGAAAGTGAGGAGTCATTGTCTGCGGTTTTGTTTCATTTTCTAAATTTTGTGCTATGTCGAATATTAATATGAAATAATGGTGGATTATTAACCGTTAAGTGTTCGTGAGTGTGCATGAGTGTTGGCAAAAGAAACAAAATAGTGCAACGTCACTTTTCAAATTCTCTCAAGAAGTCTCAGTAAAGATGTGGGGTTTACTAAGTCCTCGGACTTAGTACAGCCCCACAAAAGAAAAGTCTTGTTTTTATTATCGATTTTAACCTACAACGGGCATTGGGCTTAAAGTGTCAATCACTGGTGGCTGTTACGGATCACACTGTTACGACTTACTTCCGTCCGTTTTCTACGAAATCACTCCCACAAATTGTATATAGAAGGCGAGCGGAAAGATGTTACAAATCAATAAAGAATATTTCTTTCATTACAACACTATTAATTAGTATATTACTTTAATTTCGGTTCAACAGTAAGTTATTTATTCTTACGTATAATACAATATTAATAAGGCAATTAATTTTAGTCAAATAAGCAAGCTACTACTTGAGATGGATACAGTGTAAATTATATTAGTTATTTAGTCAACATTTCTGGGAATCTCCTCGTTCTGTTAAACTGTTATGATTTGTAATTCGTAAATATTTGCTGGCATAATAAAGCTACGCATGATGAATTGTATAGTCGACAACACATGAGCCGAAACTACGCAGGCTCTTAGATCAATCGTTATAAAGTTGAAATTCGCAGAATTGTATTTTTGGTATTTGCATATGGGAACGTAAATAGAAACTTGATTATGTTTTATGCCGCAAACACTTAAGAGTATAACTAATTCCAAATTGTAAGTGTGATTGACGCTTCAGAGCGAGTATTAGTTAATGTGAGAGCAGCTCGGTTTAGTCTTAGGTACTTTAGGTAACTACTGTGATCTACACTAGATAACAATGTGTAACCAAAGTAGGGATCAAAGTAGCTGAGTTGGGAAACGTTCGGGTTAGAACAGGATCGATTACTAGAAGCTCTCACTGATATACAGAGATATCAAGACTCAAAGTATTATTATTCATTATTAAAAACAGTCATCAGTTTCTTTTTTATATTTTCAGACCAGTATAAGTAAGTTACTTTTCCAATATTGTGCCAATCCCAAACAAAGGCACTCTTTGATTGAACAGACGAACATGTGACACGTACACTCACAAATAGGTTACCCCAAAAGCATATATACCTATCGCCACCCTACCGTATATCCTTTCTTCGTAGGTAACAATAGGTGGGAAATAGAAGGTGATAGCAATCAAGGCAATCATCAAAGCAATTATTATCATACGAATGGAGAAATGTCGATCTATTATTCCATCTTCCTGTTTTCGTTGTGGAGGTCGACTCCATTGTTAGTAACAGGTAGCGGTAACGCAATATCAATATTTCAGCAAAAGAGGATATTCTCTTTTGAGTTTTCCCTCCGTGTAACTTGTTTTCCAGCCATGGATACCGTTGTAAACATATGCCTGTCTCGAGTGTCGGTCTTTATTGTGTTGGTTTACGCTCGTTTGTTCGAATCGTCGAAAAGCGTCGTGTTTATCTTAGGGGCACTTTCGCTAACGTTTGCCCGAAAGTCGATACAGAGAGTAACGCGCTGACGTCAATGTTGCTTTATGATTCAATCTGACGTTAACTGGGCTCTCGGAGTGAGCCCAGCTGAGTGCAGCCCGCTCTAAAAATATCTTAACAATTTTACTTATGGTTTACAAGGCGCCACTGACGCCGGCGATTGTAGTCACGTGAATGAACGTAACACGGAATCATCGGTGGGGCGTGACCGCGTCGGTCGTGCGTAGGTGCAAAGCTTCGGCCATGAGTGAGCGTTTTGCGACGCGGCAAGCGGATTTATAGTTAATTGCGCGTTATACTATGGTGGTCTTAGTCGACGGTATAAAAAGAACGCAATGTACTGAGAAATCGCGAGCCGCGTTGCTAACCACCAGTTGATCGTGGCCGAGCGGTAACTCACTCTAATACAAGTTAAATTGTCAATATGCAAGAAGGCAATATTTTATAGTTCTATTTGTGCGGGTTATTAAACAGATACATGAAATTGCCGTGTTGTTTATGTTTCAGGTAATTACTCTACGATATTTTGTTGCACGTGGAACAACCCATTTATGGGTGAGGATATTTATGAATCGGTTGTTTTGTCGAAATAATTTTCTCGTTTAAAAAAAGCGACATAAAGAAAACTTTTGATAAGTATGTAGGTACTATTTTGTATTTACATTTTATACATTTTCGAATAACACATTTAGCAAATATTGGAAAGTAGTAAAACAACTTAAATTATTGCTTTCGATCCTGGCAGGCGTAACGAATAGATTGGATTGGGGCTTTAATTTGGATACTTGGATTACAGATTAAAATCTGGCTTACCCTTAACCCTGATACGCCCCTGGGTTGCTGAGCGAAATGAACAAACTTGTTAAATAATTAATACGTCAGAGAATGAATTTGCATTGTTATAAATAGGTACGGCCAAGTGTCTATTTTAGGAATGCCGAAATGCCGATACGTACACAATTTCTATTTCAGGAATGCATTTAATTATAGTTAGTTTTTTAACAAAAGTAAAATGTTTCTGTATTTCTCACAACTACACAAATGAAAATGTGTATCGACATTGGTAGGTATTGAATAAAATCCAACTGAAGGTATTTTCTATGACTAAAAAGAAAAACAGTTTGTGCATTGCTTTTTAGAATACCATTGCTAGTGTCAATTAAGAATAATAATCACTGGAAAATTATAAAACCCATTAAAAAATTAATAGTTTATTCCTATAATTTAACATATTAGTTATATATTCCAAACACTTTTTAACTATTAAACATTTTTGCTTACATACATAATTAAAAATATACTTTTGAGTTGGTAATGGTAGGTTTGTGTACGGTTCAACATTTTGTACATTATTATCTCGTCATATTTTGTTTGCCTTGGACGGAAAAACAACCAAGTACGGGTATAATTATGCTAGGATACTGGTCATTGTTGATTATCATATTTTGTTTGTATTGAATATTAAAATTCTACCTATTAAATTAAAAAAACTTAAAAATGAGGTAAAGTTTGTTTGTTTGTTTGTGTGTTTGTTTGTTTGTTTGTTTGTCTGCGGAGGGTAATCTCTGGTACTACTGGTTCAATTAAAAAAATTCTTCCACAGATAGAATGCTACATTGCTTGCGGGTAATATAGGCTATATTTTATTAAAAAAAAGTTTATTTTTAAAATCTCAAATCTACGCGGACGAAGTCGCGAGTGAAGTGCTAATAAACAATAAATCTATAATTAATTGCGTGTTTAAATAATCGAAGCTATCGTGTAATCCTATTTGAAAGGGTAAAGCTGAAATAATGCTACGAGCGCTAAATACTAATTGCAAAGTTGACTAGGGATTTATGTGTCGCGCCATATCATGACTCCATTTTCACAATTATTATATTTTGCTCAATTATTGTTTTTGTTATGTTTAATAAATAATACATAAAGATTGATTTTCAACATAAAGATTGTATTAATTAAAGCTTAATTAATGTGACATAATTGGTTATGTCTTGTCTCGACACGCAGACAACTAGACAGTAGATAATATTTCGCTAATATTGGTAAAACGTATCATTTATTTGTACAACATTCGATTAATCTGTATCCCATTCCAATTCATTACTCCATTTAACATATAATCTCCACATGTAAGTTGGCGACTAGGAGATATGAAAAGAAGAAAAAACCACAAACACCACGCGTATTCAGACCACGACCGAAGAAGTGTATAAGGCCAGCTTCCATGCAGTAGGAAACCTAGTCGATAGGTTTTGCTGGCGGTGATTGGTTAAGGATACCTAAACAGCGTCAAATCCAATCCAGAGAGCGGAGTGAGTGCCGGATACTGAAGCCTGCGTAGATAGTAGTAGTAATCCGTAGAAAATCCGAAGAATTTCCAGTCGAATGGTTCAGTGGGGACGGTAGTTGTTGCACCCACCACTGACCGCCTTACTCTGTCGCTTTCGATCGCTTTGAAGGCGAGGCGAGGAGGAGGCGTCATCTTGTCTTTTCGAAAGGAATATGAAAGCAATATCGAAAGCTATAGACTATAGCTCTCGATATTATTCGATATTATATTTCGATATTATATTAGAAGGCCAGGCGAGGGAGTCGCCTTCAAAGCGATCGAAAGCAAGAGAGTTAGGCGGTTGGGGGGCAGATCGGGAGTTTATTTTACAGGAGAAAACTCTTGGTGGAACTCTTCCCCAAACCCTCCAAAGGGGAAAGTAAAGTAAACCCATGCAAAGATCCGAAAGAACCGCCTCTATGGTCTAGTGGCTAAGACCACCGGATAGACCCAGAGGCCCCGGGTTCGATTCCCAGCGGGCGGTAGGTACATGTTTGTGCACTTGGTTTGTTTGGTTGTAGGACTTGTTTGTCCGCCTGGCTCTAGCTATAACCATCTTATCTAAATATGTCGCCATAGCATCAATGTTTGTAGCATTGTTGTGTTCCGGCAGCTAGAGTTATCTCTATGTTATCATAGTCAGTGCCTCACAGTTGAGGATTCCGGGTGAAGTGTGCTTCCATCAATTGACCTTATCATCACTTAACAGGTGAGATCAAGGCACTATGCTTATATACCCGTTAAATATTTAAAAAAAAAGATACACTAATTCTTCCACATGCCGCCAAGGTAATCCGGGAGCAAAGGATATCACCGGACTCAATACGGATGCTATCTAAATAAGTATTTGTAACCGTTACCGATGTAACGTATATTTCGGTTACCAACTGTTGTACCCCGATTTTGAAACCGTGGCCTATTAGCCTAAGGCCGAATAACTTTACGAAAGACTTTGGCACATGGCCGCGGCTGTGTAGTCACCCGGGAGTGAACAATGTGTCTGTTTGCAAACTCCGAGGGCAGCTTAATATAGCTCGTATTGATTGCTCAACAATAAACAGCGCTACTCCCGAAATATATTGCGGTAAATATCAAACGGTGTGATGATGGGAACTTCGGTGGCTACGTCACACGGATTTTCTGATTTAGGCTTTGATAGAGATCGGGTTTGTTTGTTTGTGTATTCTTTTGTTTTACTGCACAACTGTGTTTGTCATCCAGCTCCCCTTTTGGTAAGTCATAAGATCGAAAGTGTAATCGTACTTCATCAGGAATTCTCAACCATTGAAAAACTTATTATCGTATCCCTTACTAAATGACGGAACACAACAATGCTGTCACATGTTGACGAGCACGACAAGAACTTAGACCAACCCCTTGACGTGCCTTCCAGTTTCCAGTGCACGGGGGAACTCGAATACATATGTAAGTTTGAACAGCCATCCAAGGACACAACATTGCGAAAGCTGCTTAGCTATCACCGTCGTAACCAAAACTACAAATATGACAAAAAACAATATCATATTAATACAAATTTAGACATATATATATATATAAACATACGAATTAAGTACCTCCTCCATTTTTGAAGTCTGAAGAAACGGGAACGTATGGTTAAACAAAAGAAAGCATTGTTTAATTACTTAAAGTTGTTACATACTTTTGGATTAATTACGATAGTTAGATACGATATTAAACTGAATGTTATTGGTACCTAACAGGGTATTTATAAATTGAACCCCTAACTCTCGAAATACAGGAGCCAATTTCTACATGAATAAGTTTCAATGAATTATGTAATTATTATGCGAACGCGTCATAGCCACACAAACATGGCTGTTTTAATTTGAATAAAGCAACATACTTAATGCCACGTAATCACGGGTAAATATTTATTCAGTTTGTTAAACATTGCAATATGCAGGATTAAACACTTATCTATCTATATCAACGGTCTCAGAATCAGAGAGCCAAGGTTCGATTCCAAGCGAGTGTTCATGCGGTTTGGTTTGTGGTACAGCTTGTTCTAGTCCCCTGGACAACTACCACCACCTTAGTCTCGTCTTATTTACAACGGAAGATATTATTTGTGCCGACTGTCAAAGATATAAAGCTTGTGATTATGGTTATATAAAATTTTACGCAAATTTTGTTGCGATATAGCTTGACTAATTATTTGTCGGATGTTGATGACGTGTTGTCGACTTTGAATATGGCTCCTTTGGCTTACAGAGTAAGAGTACATAGGTAGTGTGGATTAATTTCGGCGAGTTGGATTGAGCCACGATAGCATAGTTGGTAGTGCACCTGACCCGGCATGTCATGCGGTGCGGATTCGAAATCTGCTCGTAGAATTTTTCAACACTTTGTCTTTTTTCAAATATAAAGTTTGTTAACGATGGACAATAAGCAAACTCTTTACAAAAAATAAAAAATAAAAAAATATAAAATACATTTATTTCGACCACTTTAGGTCATACAGGCATTTCATTGAATTCATTATTAATAATATTACATAATCAAATTTAATAAAATAATTTAAATCACAATTAGAATCACATATAAAAACAAAATTAAAATCACATCAAAAATCAAATTTAAATAAAATAATAAAAATCACAACTAAAATAAAATAAAATTACAATTAAATTAAAATCAAAATTGGGCATATTGTTTTGATGTCATTACATGAACCATAGCGGCATGGTTCATGTACTGGCAGTCAAATCCATTTGAAAACACTTTGAAAAAGAAAATTTAAGAAAGGCTTAAAGATATTGCCTAAGTAGCTAAGGATTCCGGATGAAAAACGCTTCTACCTTCGACCTTATCAAATTTACCATCAAGTGGGATCGATCCGATACGAACGCCTTGGATAATCTAGTAGGGAAAGGGACACATTTGCGTGATGCCATTTCCTCTAGAAACCTTTTGACGATGTTTCGATCACACGGCTTGTTTAAGTTTTTCGCCGTCCCCATAAAAGTCAGATTACGCTTAAAAGGCAGTCTAAGGCAGTCAGGAAACTCTCCAAAAAATCAAATCAAATCGCTCTAAAACATTCCTACTAATATTTAAACTAGCTGTGTCCCGCGGTTTCACCCACGTTAAGCTCTACTTCTATTAGTCATAGCGTGATGTTATATAGCTTATAGCCTTCCTCAATAAATGGACTATTTAACACAATAATAATTTTTCAACTCGAACCAGTAGTTCCTGAGATTAGCGCGTTCAAACAAACAAACAAACAAACTCTTCAGCTTTATAATATTAGTATAGATGAGAAAATGTGTACGTTTATTTTTGGATGCACTTTTAAACTTTCACGTTCCATTTTTATACAAAGTTTTTAACGAGGATTGACGCGAACTACTTAGCATTAAAACGAAACATCCGGCGGGTTAGGTACTAAATAGTATAAACTCGTTATATTGACTTACTTTGCATTTTTGTTCTACAATCACGTAAAAACTGAACGAAACATATTATCTTGGAGCTGGGACCAGACCTTTCATCTCGGAAAAATAAGTTGTTTACTAAGGAGTTTGAAATTAGACTGACCAGATTTTATATAAAAATTGGCTGTAAAATAAGCGCGAGTATACTTTATGTAAATAATACCTATGGATTAAGTACAAATGTCACATCTCAAAAGCCGATTGTAAGTCTCTATGTGATTTCATTGAGCTAATTTTCAGTGTGTACAAACAAAATAAATAACAAAAATGTCTTTCAATTGTGAATTGTAATTAAAATTGTATAATATCAATAGTATGAAAACATATAAGCAACATCTAAAATCCACTACTGCTTCAATAATGAATTATTATTAGTTTTTTATAATGACAAACCTTGTCAAATCAATAAATTATCTAAACTAGCTAAAGCAAAAGTTACATATAGCACATAAATAAATACAAGTATTTACTCATGTGCATATAGTGTATTGTTTTCTAAAGTTTACGCGAACACTACACATTGAAATGAAACAACTTTTACGGATCTACTCGTGTTTATTTTACACATTACTTTTTAATGTTTATCCTGACGTTTCGAACCCTTTGCAGGGTCCGTGGTCACAGGGAGACTGAGGTGTTGGTCGTTTCATAATTAGTTAGTAGCTTGTATACCCTCATTTAAATTTAATCAGGTGCGTTCCGTTACATGCGTTACATATACGTTACGTTACATATTATAGTGTTTACCTCAGACAATTTCACACGTTTTTAAGTAACTCGATTAATTAACGTTACTCAGCTGTGCACGGCGCAACTAAACTCACTGACTCAGGTGTTTTTGGAATTGGTCCTATAAATTAAAGGTAGAAATCGGCTAGGCATTTCAATTAAATTGACTAAATCGTATAGCTACGACAAGGTTTTTAAGAGGGGTCAATGGTAGGCATCTTCTTCTTCGTCGTTCCCTCAATTACGAGGATCGCGACCACATATTATGTGTTTCCATTCAGTGCGATTATATGCTGCGTGGACCGCCCGGTGCATGTCGCCGCCGACTGCCTTCTTCAGTGTGTCAGACCATCTAGTAGGTGCCCTTCCTTGCGCACGTCTGCCATCAATTTGCCCTACAATAATCTGCTTCTCCAGACAGTGCTTTGAGGACCGCATAATATGTCCGAAGAAGCTCAGGGTTCGTTTACGGCATATCGCAGAGAGTCGCGTCGTGATGTTGAGCTCTTTTAATATCGATTCGTTAGTCCGCATCGCAGTCCAAGGTATACGCAACAACCTTCGCCAACACCACATCTCAAAGGCATCTATCTTACTGCTATCGCGACATCTGAAACTCCAAGTTTCGGCACTATACGTGAAAATTGAGAACACCAGGGCCAATGGTAGGCATAGCTTATTTGAATTCTACAACGAAGCAGCGCTTTGCCTTCATATCGCCATAGCCTCATTGTATCTCAGTGGCTTGATTGTGGTATTTTCTACATTTAGTCCAAATTAAGTTTCGTTTGTTTTTATTTTGATTTCCCTGTTGCTAACAGTAGTGTTACTAACTTCTATGTATTATATCCGAAATTAATGAGTACGAGTATTATTATTTTAGTCTTATTTTGGGGAGTAATATAAAGGTTAGATCGTACTGAGCGCTTAGAGATTATTTTTACCACTGTTGGGTAAATTAATAAGAAACCCATCTAGTAACAAGCATTTAACACAGTGAACTATGAAAACACCGGTAGTTTCTAAGGTTCACGACCCTCAAAAATTACCGGTGTTTACTTTTATAGTTTAGTAAATATCTAAACAAATACAAGTGACCTATCATTATCCATATTAGTAGCAGTGTTCATTAGTGTTCTTATTGCGGATAAACAATACTGCGGACATCGAAAAGGCTATAATTAGTACATACAAGCGGGGCCTCCCACACTACGGAGACGCGGTCAACCCAAACCTGAGCGTAGGTTCTAGCCTTTACGCCGGGCGAGATGGGACGAAGGCGCAGAACATCGGTGCTTTTGACGATTCCAAATAGGAATCTAGATGTGCAAATGAAAGCATCGATGTACTGCGACCTCGTCCCGTCTCGCCCGACAGTGTGAAGTCGGCTTTAGAGGCGCCCACTGGTTCTCTTTGCGATATCCGAATCGAACCCCCGGAGAAACCGGTATATGGCCCTATGGATTAGATCGATCACAATGGCTTAATATTACATGTTTCTTGCCACCCATTAACTGTAAAGACATAGTCGGCCAGTAATTTTTCTCCAACAAAAATAACAAGGGTAACTCTCTTGTCAGAACACGGAACGATGAGAAGGGGCATAAGGAAACTTGTAAAAAAAATACATTTACCTTTGAAAAAACCATACAATAAACATTTGCTTAGGCTTTTGGCTAAACGATCATTTAAGTGACTTGTGAGTAAACATCTCTAACATAATTTAAGTCATGCCAAAAACAACATCTGAACTGTTTTTCTTTGACTGCAATAATGCGATAAATTCTTTCTAGGCATTGAAGTTGACAAACATTTAAATTGTAATTTTTTTAAATAAATTTTATGTTGAAGTGGTCTAGGTTTACCTATGCCTTTTTGAACTGAAGAACAACGGATGGAAGCAACCATAGAACACAGAAAGAGGTTTCTGGTGTTCTGTGAAAGCAGTATAATACATATATTATATTAAATTAGATTGTTTAGTGCGATTGCCAAGTCAATCTATTTATTTAAAACAAAACTGGACCGAAATTGCAAAACATTTTAGTTTTTCCTTGATTTATACACTAAACACTCATTGTATTCCAAATTTGAAGCTATGTCTGCTAGAAGTGTCTCAAAGTTTTGATGATCGGTCAGTCAGTGAGTGAGTGACAAAATTAAGAAACTTTGACTAGTTTATAATTCTTAAACTACTGGTTCAAATTGAATGAAATTTGAAATATACCGTGTTTATACAATGCCTGTTTGGTTACTAAAAATTCAGGCTTCTAGTTTTATCCACAACGAAGTTATATGGGGTCGAAAATGGCCTGAACTGTTTCGAGAAAATGATGGGACGGCCGTGCCGCTTTTTTGCTCGACTTGGCTGGGGCACTAAATATATTTCTGTTGATATTGGCCATAGCAAAATTGACACTATTAACAACTTAGCATAAATTATACTAGTTTTTTTTGCAAATGGATAAAATATAGAACAAGTTGCCTCTGTCTTTAAGAGGCGATGCCCTATCCGTGTTCATGTAAGCAAGTTTTACTATCTATACACATATTTCACTGACTACTTGAAGACGCAATAAAAATACATGATTTATAATTACGAAGGTAACATAAGCCAACCGTGAAATCGCATATAACTCATGCAGCTTAAGTTTCGTATACTACACGCCTACGTCACCGCTTGTATGCCTAAGACATATGCTTAGGTCGTTAGCACACGCTGATATAGTTTACGCTTACTTGATGCCAAATTGCACCCGCCACGTCGAGACTTGCCCAGTTTCGAAATTACGAATCAGGGCGTAATGCGGCTGGGATTGATATAGCCTCGTTGATGTATACGGTATCCTGATTGCATATATCATAACATATGATATCCAAGCCTATAAGTTATCGCATATAGGTAAACTTATCTGTAGTTACAAGACACAATTTGTCTCAGAAAGCACAAGTGGGAATCAAACCTACGACCCTTGGATTACCGGATAAATGTATCTAGTAAAATAGTTGAACAAAATTCCACTGGAATTTAAATACCCTTTGAGGAGACTATATCAGTAAACCCGCCAAGTCGCCTTAGGCCAGCGTGGTGGATGTAAAAAGTAATAAAAATAATCCGTTTGATGAATTCTAAATACCTACAAATAACCTAAAAAGACAACCTAGCACATTCATTAAGAAAATAGAGTGATTTAAAAATCTCCTGAATGTGTACAATAAAAATAAATTGAAAATGAATCGCGTAAAAAGAAAAATATAAGTGAAACGTTACCTAATCAATCTTAAACCATCAACAAACGATTGATTGAAAAATGAAACAGTATAGACGGGCCAAACCTCTCGTTCCGCTGTATTATTCAATTATTCAAGGGTCTGTACAAAAATGTAAGGGTTTAAAAGTTCACAACGAATCGGAACGAATGTCTTTGAGCCTACCAACACTGTGTAATTTATTATTTTGAGATCATTTCAAACTATATTTATGTGAAACACCAAGCTGAATAGTAAGTAGGTAATACCGTATCTCACTGCTGGACAATAACCATCATCATCCAAATCAAGTCATCGCTACATTTGATAGCTATTGACTTAATCACCAAACTTGCCGAATGCGCGTTGGTTGCACCGAAAATATTCGAAATTTGCCCGACCTGGTAGGCTACTCTTAAACGCAAACTCAATCTCAATACAATTCCAATGCGATTAATAGTATCGATATTGGGATAAGTTTCGCAATTTCGGAACGCCCCATCTCGATAATAATTTATTCACTCAATTTCCACGCAATTTAATTCCAATGTAGCGCTATTATCGCTTTTAAAAGTGCCATTTGACATTTTTTAGATTTGTGATTGGAAATTGATTATTGCAATTGTGTTTCAAGAGTAACCCTACCGGGGTTTGAACTCAGTAAATACCTCTGGGTATCAGGCTGACCGCCCCGCCCGATCCTCTAAAGGTCACTACACATTTACAGAATACACTAAATAAGTACACTAGTTTAGGCACAAGACACCGTACTCGTAGAACAAGGTTTTTTTCGAGTGTACTCAATTTTGAATAGTGTAAATATTTTCGTAAAATATAATATATTTTTGATATAGTTCATAAAAATGTAAATTTAAGCTGTGGTAATTGATGCTGGTGTTGAAATTAATACTACTTAATTTATCTAATTTTCTAAGCAACATTATATTCAACATTGTTTTTTTACCCAAATAAATAAAAAAAAAGAAAAAAAAAAGGTCAGGTACAGACATGTACCTGGGCTCTTCTCCACACCCTCACGACTCGGTCCGCTCCCCGATCCGATTCGAACCCCTCGGAGAATCTAGTAGGGCACGGGGACACGCACTACTGCGTAATGCTGTTTCCTCTAGAAAACCTTCGACGGTGCTTCTGAGGAAACCTTTAAGTTTCTCGCTTCCCCTAAAAAAGCTCGGTGGAGCTGAAAATGCCAAGTGGCAATCAGCAAAAAAAAGCTCTGACCGCATTGCCACTCAGCCACCGAGACAAAGCAAGACTATAATTAAATTATTTCATTCACTTGACTACCAATAATACTTTCTACTTACTTACTTACTCCCATAACATTTTACGACAAGTATTGAATTTGTGGGCGTACAGATACAGCTGGTACTTTGGAGCAAACGGCTCGGTAGAAAGTAGTTTCGCTATTGGATAACCATTATGAAAAAACAGACTCATCCCCGTGTTTAGAGCTTACAAGGTTATTACTGATATTAGATGTAGAAACGATAGAAGTAAAGAACGAAATCTTATTTGTGATGCCTAGAAGCTTTGTTTACAAAAAATCACAATAAAATCACAATGATGAGAAGAGAGTGTGATAGGTGTTGATGGAGGGGGAGAGGGAGACCAAGGAAAAGACGGATGGATTTATATGAATGAAAAGGCTCTGAAACTTTAAGCATAACATTTATTGTCTTAATATCATGTTCCATAATTTTAATAGCCATAATTATCACGTTGCATATTATCGCAACGCATAATTTTAAAAGTCCTAATATAGTGTAGGCTAAAATTGTTTGTCATAAGTATTAAATTTGAAAAGCAAAATGATCAAAACGAATAATATCTTAACGCATAATTTGTTTAAAGCATAATGAATGCATAGCATAACAATCACAAGGAATAATAGAATTAGTATTTTTTTAAACATTACTGTATAAATAAATAGACGATTTGTTATTTTTTTATTTATTTTCTTAACCATGTAAATTTGCTAATGCAGCATGCATAGTTTCTGTCACGGCTTCGGCGCTGCGGGACTCTGGCGGCGGCCGCCTCGCCTCTTCGCGCCTACGCGGGCTTAAATTACACTCTAGCGTAGGGCAGACAAGACTACGTGGAGTCGGGGTGTGCTAGTTCGAATCTGGGTGATAATTTGATTTAATCAATAAGATTTAGGACTAAATAATTTATGCCATACAAAATTAGGGATTTCAGTAATTATGACACATTAAATTATGCTCAAAAATTTTAGGACTACCTATAATATGCCAAATGAAATTAGGGATTTAATTTATTATGCTTAATAATAATATGCCTTTAGACAGTTATACCACTAAAAGTTTTGCGAAGAAAAAAATATATGACATTAGTGTTATGCTATTTGATGATTATGCCAATTGATGTATGACAAACGACTTTAGGACAATCGACGTTATGCGAAAAATTCCGCCCCCGAATGAAAAGGAAGGGACTACCAAGGTGACAGCTGATATAAGAGAGTGGAAGAAACGGGCATTTTGCACCGACACGAATTAACGAGGGACTAGAATAGAAGGAAGAGGAAGGCAATGAAACCTGATAATATATCGATATGAAATAAGTGAAAGTAATTCTATTTCATTGTAAATAGGTTAAATAAAATAAATCTTATCAATCTCACATTACAACACAACAAAAACGAACAACAATTATTACTTTTGCTTTCAACTTTAGTTATTGTTTAAAGCTCTTCTTCTAAAGAAATGAAGAAGTTCTATCCTTTTCTATTTAAACCACCGAATTAGTTACAATACGAAAGTTACAAAGTAGGATAAGTAAGGTTTTATATTACTGTAAAAGGAAAAACTGATTTCCCTGAACTATTACTATTACATATGTCAGTCATCGCATCCGTGCCAAAACCTCAAAACTTTGCGTCTGCAAAGCTAACACTGCACTTAAGCTTAAAAGTACTTTCGGTATCGGGCCAATCATATATAATAAGTTACCAGGAGACATAAAGGATATAAATATACATTTATTTAAAAAAAAATTAAAATTTTTTTAGTAGAAAAATGCTACTATCACCTTACCGAATTTTTGACCAACAAGTAAGTTTTTTTAATTAGATCTACTAAACGTTAATAATACTAATCAAGAATATTTTTAATATTGTTATACTTAAACACTACACACAACAATGTTAATGACGGTAGTTGTTGACATTGAATGGGCGCCTTTGGCTTACAAAGTAAAAAGTGTTGAATAATTTCGGCGGGCTGGTTGGAACCACGATAGCTCAATTGGAAGAGCACCTGACCCGGAATGTCAGAAGGGTGCAGGTTCAAATCCTGCTCGTGGAAATTTTTTCAACATTTGTGTTTTTTGTAATTTGTTCGCAACAAAATTTGCTTTAAAAATCATTTTGAACATTTGTTATACTTAATTGTTTTTACGTTTTTAATTTGTATAATTTTTATTTGACATTATATTATTGTTATTTGAATGTTTTGAAGTCAGTGGCATAAAATGATTCTTTTATTTTTATTATTTATAATTTAAACAATGATTGTTTACATTTGTATGCCTTATATGTAGGTCAAAATGTGTTAGGACATCACCAATACTAATAACACCTGCACCATGTGTATACTCATGTTTTAACAAATATATAATATATCTTTATCTTTATCTTTATCTGAATCAATAGCTACTGCAAGACTTCTTGGTGGGATAGGTAATTATAGAGTCTCGTGTGTTTGTTTTGTTTTCTGTAATGATGTTGTACTGAATAGTAATGGTGGATTATTAGGCGTTAAGTGTTTGTAAACGTGCATGAGTGTTGGCAAATGAAACACAACAGTATAAGCCACATTTCAAGTTCTCTCAACAAGTCCGCGTGAGGTCTTAGTCTCAACGTGTCACAATATAATTTGGGGTAATTTAATTTATCAAATAACATCTTTCATCACTAAACATTACCACAGTCTATACATTACTATCTACTTTTAAACAAAACAAATTGTATGCTATCTGTCCCTAACCTTGACATAGGCTATGTACAAATCGTATCAAGCCATTAAAAAAGCTATTGCTGATATTTAAAATTGTTTTAAAGTTATCTGTAAAGGCTCGGAAGCCAAACGAGACAACCATAACAACATTCAGTAATATGAACGTACGAACGTGGGAAATTCATCAATTTGCATTTATACGCTTAATCAACATCGTACCGTTTGGTGGAATCGTTTTCGCGACGTTTGTTGAATTTTAAAACATGCTTTAATTCACTTCACGTCATACATACGGCGAGGCTTCTGATATTTCGTGGAATTAAGTTAGGATGTCTATTGGGGCGGCACGGCGTCGAGTATCGAAAGTCACTCGACTAACGAGTTGGCAAACAGCGAGTAAACGATTTATTTGCGCTTCCTGTTGACCCTGCATCGCTTTGATGTCTGACGTATACATATATGTAGTACCTACAACTGTCCTAATCCGTATTAGTAAGGACTAATACGGATTAGGATAGTTAGGTATTCGTTTTAGTTGCAATTATTATTTTATTTGAGAAACAAATAATATATTTAATAAGTACATAAGTAAACTTATAAGAGAGGTAGCATTTAAATTTCGACTACTAATTTAATACAAATTTATTAATAATGAAGATGAAAAGACTGAAAATTGATACAAAATGTAAGAAAAAAATCATCACAATAATTAATGTAAAAACATTAGATAAGGTAAATTAAATTGATGATAAAAAATCTAATATAATTCGTATTAACTACTAATTCAATATATCTATGGAAATGAACCACTATATAATGAAGTAATATCTTGTCTGACAATGACTATGATCACTGAACGTCGTCGGATTCAAATAATAATACGTAAAATAAACAAGAGGAAGTAGAGCTCTTATAGTATTATTACTACCTACTTTAGTCCAAACGCCTATTCACTCACTGAAAAGCATCACGAATATTCGATGTGTGGCCTACGAATTAATGTATTGTTTATGCCAAATGCCTATTGATAAAACGTACACCCGGGCCGGGGGTTTCTCGTGTCTTCATTGTTTCAAAATCCTTTTGTAAAAGAATTTGTGCTACTTATTTTGGAATTAAGACGAATTATATGGTGAATGCGATGTGGAAACTACGTTATGCCAACTGGGCTAAGTGTGATTTTCTTTTCTTATTTGGACATGATAACCTACTTACTTATTTAAACAGTGAAACATCTGAATTACTTTAATAAAATATGAGATTTGTATCATTGGTCTGAACACAAACTTATAACATTATGGTATATGGTACTGATACTGCAACCCTCACAATGGTTTTCATTATCACATTTATTTAAAGTTTTATGTATTAGAGTTTAAAAAATATGAATTTCAATAGTAATCATTATAATGACAATTATTGAGCGTAGAAATATTAGAACTAATATCTTGTAGGTACTTGGGGATGCCGGTATCATCCACGCTTCTACAGAATTCAAATGTCCAAAGGGCAAAGGTATTCATGCACCTTTTCAAAAATAAAATAGTTGTATTCGATAAATATTTTTTAATGTAATACTATCATAAAGGGACTATAAAGAAGTCTCCTTTACATTAAAAAATATTTATTGAATACAACTATTTTATTTTTATTTATTATTTTCTACAGTAAATAATACTAATATTATTATACTCTATAGTAAATTATATTAAATAACAATCTGTAAATAAGTATATAAGCAAAATAATAAATCGTATTTTTCAACTCGTCGTCGATGTGACACCGTTTGTTAATTTTTAACTCGGTTGGTGCATCGTTCATGTCAAAATTAAATTATTTCAAGAGTTTGCTGAAAGAATATCTTATTTCCCCAGGGTTCTTGTGAACTTTTAAGTACATCGTCCCTTTGCCCCAAGGGTTTATTGGCTTCATAAACTATATTATGATTTCATTGTACTTCTACAACAGTTAGTAAGTAGTTCTACAAATTAGTGTTTTTTTGTGCGAAAATAACGTTTATAAAAAATTTTGCGATGTTTGTGAAAGACAGAAACTGTCTTGTTCCACGCACCAAAAACATGCAATCATAAACACTCACCACAATTTTTTTTAAATTTCAGGGGAAATTTATTATTCATCCACGGCACATACAATAACTTCATACGGGCCGTACGTTAGCCAGATTCTGATTGTAAGGCTTTAATAGCTGATGGCAATTGACATCTTACGACAAAACCAGAAACAGACAGGTTCACGAGCCTGCTGAAGCACAAAGGAAATATAAAATAAAATCACCCGAAGAAATAGCATTACGGAAGTTGCTTCACTTCTACGATCGTAACCCAAACGTGCCTACCAACCACCTCTTGTATTTCCTTAATTCAAATTGTCTCTAATATTTTATCAATTTTTGTAAGCACTTCAGATTCTCCTTTTACGTTATTATTATTATTTTTTTGTTTCATTTATAAAATACACATTATTCTAGAATGTTTTTATAGTTTCACATCTGGATATTACAGTTTATTAGCTCTTTCCATCCGAGCGAAATTGTAACTTTGTAATTTTTTTTTTGTTCATGTTTATAGTGTAGTGTAGTGTAGTATAGTGTTGTCAAAAAAGTATTATCTATCTATCTAATCGGTCTAAAGAGTTTCGACCAATCAATGTAATGATGTGTGTTTTGTACTACCTACCCTCATTTAATGTTCAAATATTGATAGTCAGTAATATTTTAAAACCCAATCCATTTGATTATAGGGCCATTGTTATATTTACGTTCCACCTGCGTCACGTCCTTTCCCGTACATTAGGTAACAAAAACGTTATCCGTCTCTTGTTTGTTTTCGCGTTACATGTGTACACACGCCAGCAGACCTACCCAAAACTGTCAAATTTCTCTAATCCATATTGATCCTTAAACCCAACATACATACAGTTCAAAATTCATTGACGAAATTTGACATTTTGTGGTAGGTTGACGTGCTGTCGTCTGTACCTAAAACGTGTTCAGTGTGAATAGTGTCGTTCGATTCAAAAAGTTCAAGAACCTAACATACTTATTCACTTCTACGAACATAACCAAAGAATATCTAAAAATAGGTTTTTTTTCGCTCTTAGTAACTCAATTGTTACGGTCTCTATGCACGATTTGTGTTTATTACAAGAGCTTAAAATGGTTTTTAATGGGCTGGCTATGCGGATTAAACGGCCACAGGTTACGGTAACCACTTACCAATAGGCGGATGGTTATTTCTGGTGTTCTGTGGTTATGTCTGACTCTCTCAACTCTCAATTACAGTAGACAAAGCATATTAATAGTCAACTTATAATATTTTATTGCCAGAATAAAATCTACTTAGAGCAGAATCTGAATATTTTTTTAAATATCTGTAGCAGGAGTAGTACATGCATACGCTAAGTGCATCTGACCCAAATGTGCCATTGATTATTAAAAATTAAATAAACAATTATAATAATTGTTACATAAAATTATATTTTTGACTCTGCAAACTTTTAATTAATAGGCTTGTTTGCTTGTTTTCTTAGCCATCAGTAATTTATTATTATTATTAATATTACAGCCAAAAATTAAGTTACGTAAATTTATGATAAGTAATATTTTTTGCCAACAGGTAAAAAAATATTTATCTTTATGATTCTAATGGCTTCCAAGTAAGGCTTCATTGAAGATTGCTTTTTGTTCGATTGTTGTGGTCGGACATTGCGATGAGTCGGACTCTGAAATTGGTTGGTACCTCCTTCCCTTTTGTATAGGTTCCGATGAGGACGGCCCTTAAGGCGCGTAGCCAGGTCTCTTGTACCTTTTTGCTGTATCTCATTCTATTTAAATAAATTATTTGCAAATTTATTGTTGGAATTCGCAGTCATTGTACTGTATTTACTACTCCACTCAACAGGGGATCTAAGATTCAGTGCCTGTGTGGTGACCAGATTAGAATGGTACCTCCCTCTCTATCTGTAGATGTCCCAAGAAGCTACTTGCACCAACAACGGCCTCCCACTTGATGCACAAAGTGTGTCTTGACCATTCGGTTAGAACCCAATAGCAGATTTGGCAGTTGTGGCGGATACAACAAGAAAAGACGGCAGAGGGCGGGGCTAGCTACCGTTCGGTCAGATACATCATGCGAATCCTCTTAGTCTTACTCGCTAGTCGTATCAGTCCTCCGTTCCACTGGCTCAAGGTGTTGTGATGGTGGTGATGGTAGTGATGGTGATGGTTAGGTGAAGTGCATTTGCAAATCCTCACCTTTTGAGACCTTTAACGCTGTTAAAATGAAAACCTCGTTAATGTAATGACACTCTATTTTAGAATAAGCGGAAGTAGTTGCCATGACCGAAGCTGGTCAGACAGGATCATCATAATCACGTTTCGGTACACTATCTATGGCCTCACTCCCCGTGTACAACCAGAAATGTGATTTTTCCGTTAAATATAAGTTCAGTGCAGTGGTCAGAGCCACGACATTTAAAATGTACGATTGACAGTTTAAATACTGTCTTACGATTCTTGCCGTATGATTCGATAGACATAAAATTTTGTATGATCCAACAGATATAATGAATATGTAAGTAACCTTTGAAACTCTCTTCTTCTTTTCGAGTCAGCGGGCTCAGCTATATTTTGTCGGACCAATAAGTAGCCACGGCTATTGTTGCTTCATTATTGGCCTCATACATGTTTTCCAATGTGCAGGTGGCTGGGCACAGAGGACACTGGAGAAGGTGCTCCATAGTCTGTAAACTCTCTGAATGGTTATCACTTTTCCAAACGTTTTAAGATTATTTAAATTACATGTCTATGTTAATATTTATGGTTAATAAACAACATCATACATTTTTCCCAAGCCTAATTTGACAGAGCAGGATAACATTTTGATATTTCAATAAACATTAAAAGCAAGCAAACTGATTACAATCCGTACATTTCGTGTTTTCGAACTACGAACACAAAGCGTAACAAAAACTCCGGCAACTTAGAATGATTCCAGCCGGCACGTCCGTAAGTGTGTTCATGTTTTACGACCGCAAAAGTGGAATTTGTTTTTTTTGGTTGTGTAATTGTTGGATGATGTCGGCAGGGTGGGGCACCAGAAATCGATGGAGCCCTTATCCAGAATGCATACGGTCACGACACAGCCGCGCATACCGCGGCCCTCCTTTAATTATTTTGTGCCGTGCCAGCGTGCTTTACCCACGACAAGCTCGTTCCGTAAACAATAAACTTAATAAACTACCAATAGTTATCGGACATCGAAAAACCACTTTTCTTACAGTAATGCTTTTTAAATACAACACTTTATACATACGGATTTGCCGGCGTTTATTTTACAATATTTATTAAATCTTGATAATGATAAAGATAAAGCATCATAATTAATGACAATTTGAAAAAGTGTTTAATAATTGCCACAAGCGGGATTAAAACAAAATTTGCGTACAATGATATATAGCCATAATCATAATGACTGACGTTTGAATCTTTAAAGGGTGCAAAGTTACATCAGAGAGACAATTTCATGTTCACTTGAACTTTGGAAAACAATTACAGATATGTATTAGACTAATTATATAGGTAGATATTTTCTTGAATACACTATTTATGAACGATATATTCGATTATAGAACATCTGTATAAAACGAAATCCAAAATAAAGACGTACAAGTAATTTATCGCGTGTAACCTAGACGTAATGTCGTGTCGTGTAGTAAATGGTTAAATGTCGCGTTAAAGCATGTGTTTTAACTCTTTAGTATGAAATGAAATGCAATATTAATTTCTGTATACAAAGTAATATAAAGCGCGACGCTTTTTGGTCGTTACGTCGCATATGTATAACCGCCTCTGTGGTCTAGTGGTTAGATCATTGGTCTCAGACCCAGAGGTCCTAGGTTTGATTCACAGTGGGAGCAAAATATAATTTATTGTATTTGCTTTGGTTGGCGGTAGGGTTTTATTGAAATTTACCTGGCTATATACCACCATCTTAAGTAAATCTGTCACCATAGCAACTTTGTTGTGTTCCGTTAAGAGATAAGATAGCCAGAATCTGGTTGAAAAGCACTTCTACCTTCTGTATTATCTTCACTTCCCATCAGGTGACATAAAAGGCCAAGTGATATCCCAATGTCCCAAAATCTTATCGAAAACCTTAATTTTTATAGAAATACACAGTAGCAAACATTTCATTACTTGTGCACGAGCATCTGGTGTCAACTAAGCATTTCATTTAGGAATAATTAAAGTTAGAAGCGGTTTCGATTTCAAAGAACAAGAAAAGGAAATGAGAAAACGTTCGCGACCAATAAAACATGTTGGCTGAGAGTCGTCCCCTCGAGAATTCAGACAAAGCAGTGTAACTTGCAGGGCGTTAAAAGTTTCTTAGATATTTAGCACCTGTCATAAAATGTCATTCGAAATTCAGGAAAAGGAGGAAATTATGATGTTATTTAATTTATATTTTATAATTTATGTGCACCGAAAAAAAATTGGACAACATCGTAGAAATAAACAAGCACAAGGGTGCTGCTTATTTCAGAATGAAATTTCTCTCAGCAAACCCGCTCAAAGAAAAGATAACCGAAGTATGCACTTCACAAAACAATGTGGAATTAGGCATAACACAAATATAGTTCGAACTTTTATTTATATGATTTTTAGGAGAGTTTTTTTTTGGTCGTCTATTGCTTTTGCAGCGTCAGCAAATATAACAAATATATGTAAAGGAATGGCTTTGTCCCTATTTTACCATCTGATGGTAAGTCATTATAAAGCTAGAGACGAAAGCACGCTTTTCCCAGAATCCTATTAGAAACTTATTAAGATCTGTGTCACTTACTCTCAGGTTAAGGTAGTTAGGGTGAAATATTTGTTATAATTTAATTTTAAAATGAGCAGCTAAGAACGTATGTACCCAAAGGTATCGTCAACTAACATTTTAATGCAAACTTGACTCCCCCATCCCGCAGGAACCTGTTGTGATAAATACAAAATCGAGCGTACGTAAGATACGAGTATGTTACACATATTCCCGCCTATCGTCTTTAATGTGCCAACATTACAGGTTATTTCACTAAACACTCAACGTGGTTTATAGCGTGTAGGTACCTCTCCTCTGGCGCTGGATGCGTCGCCATCGCGATAAAATACAGTAAGTGCATAAACCGATTTGTTGGCGGAAAAGTGAAAAGAAAAGAGAGATGTTTTGTTTTCTAAAATTCCTGTTTTGTCGGATATTAATGTAAAATAATGGTGGATTATTAACTATTAAGTGTCCGTGAACGTGCATTATTGTTGACAAATGAAACAAAACAGTGCAACATAATTTTCTCTCAATCTAAAGAAAACCACGTGATGTCTCAGTAAAGTCCCACATGTTTACTAATACTCAACTCTGTATGGGTTTGGGTCGAATATCATTAAAATTTTCTATCACGTAAAAATATATCTCGTAACTATCTTCTATCTAAATAATATATTGTGTAACTAGCACTTTCGTCACGACTTCGTCCGCGTAGATTTAAGATTTTAAAATAAACTCTTTTTTTTAATTAAATAAAGCCTATGTTACCAGCAAGGGATGCAGCATTCTATCGTAAAATAATTTTTCGAATTGTTCCAGAGATTAGCTCCGACATACAAACAAACAAACACAAGTCACATACGTTAATAGATAACCTGGCTAAATGTACTTTACGCACGAAGCTACCATATTTAGGAACAATAAAAATGCATAAACCCGTAAAAGTGTAAACACTCGAAGAATTCAATAACAATCTGATAGTACGATAAAATTCGTAGACGCTGCTTTTATTTTCCATTCGCCTTCAGATATGAAATGATATAGCTATGGTTATTAGATAATATTTGTGGTGGATAATAGGAGGGCAGGCTGTTGATAATGTCATTAGTAGGGAGCGCGCGGTCTGCCCAGATAATACCCATTACAAAAGAATACCAGAGATGTTTGTTCCACATTATTTGCTGTGTAAACTATGCGATGATGATAAGTTCTATTCGTGTTGTTATGCTTATACTTACTTATTTATTATATAGTTTGATAATCTTCTATCTATCCTAGATAAAATGAAAAAAAGTAAGGGTAAGATTGTTTTTTACGCATAGGAATATTACTAGTAAAGCATTTTTTTTGTACGTTACACATTTCTCATCTGAACTACTTCCACTGTAAAGCTAATCACGAGTAGTAACTGGTGAGATTTGAGAGTTCCTGAATAAAGTGCCGTATTTCAAAAATAGTGTATTTTTGAAATACGGCACTTTATTTTTCACTGTTTCTCGCTGACAGCGCCCATTTTCAAGCATTGTCAGGATCCTGGTATATTTTTCAGGGGTTAACGGATGACTTCAGAATAATAAAAATTATAAGGCAGAGACACCACATTTTATAGCATTTTTATGTCAAAACTAAAACAAATGCGAAACAATCGATTTGATGTTTTTGGTACTAAATTCAAAAAAGAGCATTATTTAAAATTTTCAGTTTTGTAATTAAATATTCTTTAATTTGCTTGCTTGCTTGCGTGCTTTTGAATATATTGAAGATTTTCTAACCGACCCTTTTTCTTTGCGGTCCAGTGTATATAAGCTATGTAGTAAGTAGGTCTAGCATCTTGGAAAGCAAGTGGCAGACAGTTCCTGAGCCTCCTCGCCTGCTTTTTTCACTTGCATCAGTCGATTTGTGCACGGTCATAACGTACATATAAACCCGGGCCTTTAAAAAAATCTAACAATAACTTTAAAAGCTTTGCAAGTGAGACAGTCAGTACATAGTAATTAAAGTTTCAGAGAGCCGGAAATAAAACGGCGGCAGGCTGATGCGTAGGCAATCATTACGAATAAGGTCAGCCGTGAATTTTTAAAGATCTACTGACATTGCCGCTTTAATGGAGTTGTTATACGGTTTAGAATGGCGATTAATTAACCATTAAATAGTGAAATCGTTATTACTAAATGGGTACTAACTCATTTTTATATACTTCAAGTACTTATAAAATACAGTGAAAAAATTAAACGCCTACCCGACCCAGCCAGGAATCGAACCTGGGTCTTTCGCAATCCGGGCGGTTGCACTGACCGCTATGCTACCGGGAAGGCTGACGTAAACGCTGAATTTTGTCACTGCTTTTTAATTTTTTGAATGCTTTTATAGCAGCAGAGAGCCATCTATCCAAATTTAAGTTAATTTTGCGGGTTGCGACTATATAAGGTCACATTTTATTAACTGCAAATATTTTGAGGATAAATTCAACAACATATATAAACTATTTTTATGAAAAAAACTTAAATTTTTATACGCTAGTTTTCAAGAAAAACGCCAAAAGACATTTCGATTAAAAAGAAAAATAAAGCATTTTCGGTAGTTTTAATTCAAAGGAGCCGAAACAGAGAGGCCGCAATGCCTTCACCGCTTACACATGCTCCTAGTTTCATTAAAAAAAACCGACCGAGAGGCCGCTCTTAAAAATATTACAATTTTTGTGTCAGGAAAAGTAAAAAAAAACTAGCCTAAATTTATTTTTAAATGCTACTAGGGCCGTATTTCTCTGATATAATTAGATGTTTTGTCTAAATATTTGCAGTTGATAAAAAGTGACCTTTTATGTATATTAAAAGCAATATCTCCCACTACGAATACGACAAAACTAACTTTGTTATTTCTTTAAAGAATTTCTCAAAACATATTCTTCTTTGGTTATACCACTATTTAGACAATCACAAACATATCCGGCGCACATAAAGTTGACCCAAGTGTAGGTACATCTATGACAATAAAAGGCGAAGCAGGTTGATTTATATGTGCACACCGAAGCCACAATGTTTATTCTTATGATCAAGAAAGGAGTTTTCCTCAGAGCTCAGAGCTTTATGGTAAGCGTATTCAAACATCGATGATCTCAACACAAGGCCGCCTGAGATGCAATATTTACAAAACACTTGTTCTCCCGATACGCCGAGGCATCCAGTAGCCCCTTATTAAGCCTAAAAAGCTTTCAGGGACTCGATAAAAAAGATAACGAAGTAAATTCGCCTGTAACACGTGCTCCGTCGACGCTTGACAGTAATGTGCTGGGGGATAACAATCGACGCTCGGCAGACGTATGCTGCGTACCGCGCGTTATTTGATGTACATGTCAACGTAAAATGTATGACATAATATGAATTTTACAAAACTAGTAGGAAGTGCATCAACGATTCGCATTTGACAAGAGATGTGATTAAACTAATACGCAAATGGACGCTCGGCAGATGTATGCTGCGGTGCGGTACTTGATGTCTCTCAACGGACATGACGTGTGACGTTTAGGAAATTTACAAAACTAGTAGGAAGTGCATCAACGATTCGCATTTGACAAGAGAAGTGATTAAGCTAATACGCAAATGGACGCTCGGCAGATATATGCTGCGGTGCGGTACTTGATGTCTCTCAACGGACATGACGTGTGACGCTTAGGAAATTTACAAAACTAGGAGGAAGTGGATTAACGATTCGCATTAGACAAGCGTAGTAATTAGGCTTAAATCCAAATCAAGGCTCAGCTCACGAACGCGACGTATGCTACAGCGCGGTACCTACTTCATGATATGTGACGTTTAGGAGTTTTACAAAACTATCAAGGGTAAGTAGGTCTTCAGGTGTACGTGCGTGTGCGTAAAATTCCTTAAGGCGAAGGGTAAGGCACACTAGCGCAACCAATTGATAATTTGACAATTGCTAACCTACCGGATCTTTTTTAAACATTGCGTACCGTCCGATAATAGGAAAGCATCCATAGTATTTATTTAATAATTGTGCACTACTTTTTGTTGCGTGGTTTATTCACAAAAAGGGGCTATCGCATTTATTCACAAACAATGACCACTTTTGGTGTTAGCGAATGAATACAAAAACAAACCTAGAAGTAGTGCACAATTATTAAATAATAGATGTTTGCTAGTGTCGGAAGGTCCGCAATGTTTGAAAAAATATCCAGTTTAGTAGTCATCAAATTAAATCCATTAGCGGCGCTAGTGTACCTTACCCTTCGCCTTAATGTCTCTCGGTAATCAGCGCATTTCCGAATGCAACCCAATATTAATTTCCATATCCATTCATTATTATTGAGATAACTTAAATCATTAACGTGTGATACAATAGTATTTCCCCTCATCCTAAAATAAACTAATAATGAGTAAAAGGAGTAGTAGCAACTCTATATCCTACTCTATAACTAATAGAATAGAAATCTTACGAAAACCGAAACATGAAGTTTGCCGAGAGATATTAAGAAAATAATATGCACTGAACGTTTACCTGCATTTTCAGCGTACAGTGTATTAGTTATTTAGACGGATTTCTATTAGTTATAGAGTAGGATATAGGTTTGCTACATATTATTAGTTTATTTTAGAATGAGGGAAAACACTATTGTGTCACTCGTAAATGATTTAAGATTTATAGTTTTACAGCTCTATATAGTGCACACGATAATCAAAAACAAAACAACAATAAAGTACGTTGTTATGAATATTTCAATGCATAATAAATTTAATAATGAATGGACATGGATGAATTAATATTCCGTTGCATTCGGAAATGCGATGATTACCGAGAGACATTTAGGAATATTACAAAACTGGTTGAAAGCGGATCACCAATTTGCATTATTTTGTTAAGCGAGGTTAAGCCAATATTTATTCATTGTTGCGATGTCTAATTGATTTCATTGATCGAGGCTTTTGTCCAGTCTGGGCTTTGGCTTTTTACTTATTAATAAATGCATAGAATAATATATACAGATTATGGGTTAGCTGAATGATCGATCATCGCGCAATTATATATTATATTGGCTATAGTAATAGTGGTAATGATTCGTATTGTTTACACACCAACTAATAAAAGTCACTTTCACATTCAGACTTACCTCCGAAAATATATTTGCTGCAATTGTTGTAAAGCTCCGACTCTTTTAAAGTCTTAAAATCAGTTGACATAAAAAGCAGGATTAACTTTAAATGATTCAATAGATTATCGGCAATCTGGTACAGAGTAAATGTTGATTCATTTTCTTTTTTTTATAAAACAATTGAAATAGTTTGTTTTTTTTTAACTTTATAACTAACAAGCGTGTTCAATATTTAACTTTTTAAAGTGAAACACCTTTGTACTCGTATATACGAATCTACAAAGACATATGTTTTCATATTAGGTATTATATCCCGAAGTTTTGAACGCGTTACAGAGTCCGTGGTCTCATTAAGACTGAGGTGAGGTTACATCAGTGAATACATCCAGACGAAAGCGCATTTATTTTTATTATTAAGCGCACACTTGTATTGATACAAAATTGTAATATTTTTAAGAGCGGCCTCTCTGTCGGTTTTTTTTAATGAAACTAGAGGCATGTGTAAGCGGTGAAGGCATTGTGGCCTCTGTTTTGGCTCCTTTGAATTGAAACTACCGAAAGTGCTTTATTTTTCTTTTTAATCGAAATGTCTTTTGACGTTTTTCTTGAAAACTAGCGTATAAAAATTAAAAGTTTTTTCATAAAAATTGTTTATATATGTTGTTGAATTTATCCTCAAAATATTAGTATAATAATATTAGAAAACATCATATACATTGTTCTGGTCCCAAGGGAAAGTGATAAAGCACTCGTTTTATGGAAATCAGAAACAACGACGGTACCACAACCACCCAGACCCCGACACAATATCGAAAAGTTTAGAACAAGGTAGTTTATTGTTCTTTTTGTTTTGATTTTCGTGTGAACTATATAGAGCTATAAAACTATAAATCGTTAATCAGTTACGTATGACACAATAGTAATTTCCCTCATTCTGAAATAAATTAATAATAAGTAAATGGAGTAGTAGCAACTCTATATACTTGATAACTGATAGAAATCCGATGACAGCCGAAACACGTAAATGCACTGCTCATCTTTGTTAACGTGTTTGTTTCCGTAGCAGTTGTGACAGATGATAACGTTGCTCCACATACCAATGATTGCATATTCAGACGTGTGTGTTCTGTTCTGAAATTTAACCGATTATTTAGAGAAATTAATTATACATCCGAACCGCTTTGAACAATAGATCACGACTGATTTTAATGTTGGTCTTGTTTGTTCAAAATGTACATTGTAAAGAGTTTACATTTTGGTTTGTCGTTTAGTACCTATTAGTGTCTTGTCGTTTTAGTATGTACGTTACTTAGAGAGTGTCGTTTAGTATATTTTGACTGAAGTTTGGTCTATCACCAGATGGATGGATGTCCTATTTCTGTAAATGGATTCATTTAAATCTTCGATGTTTTAATACATTTCTACTTAACAAGAAAATTATACAGATGAAATGTTTTAATTTTTTAATACCACCACCATAACAAAACAAGTGGTGATTATCACATAAAGTTTCAGAGTGCTATTTTTTAAGGCAAGCTTCCTTTGTCTCAGGAGATGAAATAACCTAAAATGATTGATAACTAAAACTAAATTATCATACCTACAATAATTGGACGCTGTTTGTAACAAATAAAGTAATATTTGTAGTTGTTTCAATCTAATGCGATACATGCATTGCATTACTGTTTTTGATATAGAAAGTTATGCAAAAATCACATAGGAATACAGATTTGTTATTTTTGTTTGTTACTCATGTTAACATAACTACTCAGTAGTAGTGGTTTCCAGCAAAAAGGTCAACAGAAAGATACTTTAAAAATGTCATCGTGCTTTCTATCGAATTTATGTAGGTACGTTATAAGGTACTGTTTTTTCAAGCTTTACGACGGCAATGGCGACTATGTAGCCACCAATTATTAAATTCTATGCCTTAAAATTAAATTGATTAAGGCCTTATGCCACTATGGCCATTGTAGTAATCTCAGTTATCACATACCAATAATGTTATATCAGTATATAGCATTATTGGTTCAGTTTAATACCGATAGATGCATAATTAATTATACACCTAAAAACTTAACCTTTAAGTTTGTCGGCTTTATATATAGTTAAGATTTTGTGATTAGGCGCTTTTACATAAATATCAAATGTAGGTATATTGAATTAATTTCAAATTGATAAATAAGTTAATATACATAATAAATAACATAAAAATATGAATGATATATATGCTGTTCATTAAACTAGAATAAATGTAACTAAACGTAAGGTAATTACATTTATAAATAAATAATATTAAACTTTTGGAGCTATTAAAGTAAATTGAAAAAATAACGAATATGTTATCCTTGGCTTCACATATTTAGCTAACCATATTAAATTTATATTATACTCGTTTACTTAAGTAAAATCTGTATTTAATCGCACAAAATATTGAATATCTTATAATAACTTCAAGGTACATTAGCCTTTTAAATAAAATGGCTAACATGCTAATTATGCTTGTGCTCGCTCAGTAGAAACCATTGCTGATGTAAAACAAAATTATTCATCTTTCCTCGCCTACCGTTTGTGAATAGGTAATTGGAAAGGATATTGATAAATCGCTTTCGTGTCGGAGCGGCGCTGACTCCTCTCCAACTGGAAAAACCATTCGTTCTGTTTCAAATTTCATTTTTGTTCATAATTGAAGAATTAATTGAAGCCTGGACCTGGTAGCCGTCACGGAATTAAATAAATTACTTTACCGAAATCGAAACATGACAATGAAAAAGAATGAGTGTTATTTTTAAATATATTTTTTTCAATTGTAAGGATTTTAATGTTTTGTAAAATATTTTTTATTTTGATTTATCGTAACATCTAGAGTATAGTGATTTTAATACTATTTATATTTAATTTAACTTTAAGGCGCCTCGCAGACAGACCAACTATAATCTCTGTGTTGCGACTCGCAACAGCTGTATCTATATAACCTAAAGAAACTGCGCAGACATAGCAATTTTGGTTGCGAGTTTCGATGATCGACAGACAGTTTTCAGTTGCTGCAACTAGCAACTGTTAAATTTGTATTAGTTGTGTAAAGTTGCTTGTTCCCCAAATGGCGAGCAGTGACTGTTGATTATGGATTTAAAAAGATTATTTAGAGTTGCGGCAACAGTAAACTGTTACTTCAACCTTTAATGAACACTTTTATAAAGTTGATAGTTTGTTCAACTAATTCTAAAGTTTTTTAAACTAACGTCAGCGCTCAATGCTCAACGTCAATGCTCTATCAGAGCGCCTTAAGGCTTAGGGCGTCAGTCGTAAGTCAGTAAACTTTTCTTATTAAAAAAACAGTTTTATTATATTTTCAGTTTTACTTCTTTGTGAACATGTTATATTTTCTATAAAGTTTTTCGTTCGTTCGTTTTGTTTGATAATAGTTTTAACACTAGCCTAGAGGTTTGGAAAGTTTCATATATATATAAATAAAGAGAAGTCCTGATTGACTGAACGATCAACATTGCACAACTTAAACTTCTTGATCCAGAATTTTGCAAGGAGGCCCCTTTCATGAATAAGGTAAGAGGAAGACGAAATCTGAAATTCCCTCAGGATTATGGAATACGCGTGTTTACAACGAAGTCGCGGACGGCCGCCAGTCATAATAATAACAAGCATCTTAATTAATCTAACTTCAGTGTATTTATATTACGTGACTGTTATAGGCAACATTGATAATGCATAATACATACTGCATGCCATGCATTGCATAGCTAGTGAGTAAATAGCTTTTGAATATAAAAAGATTTTTTTTTTTTTTTATACGTAGCTCGGCAAATGACTCCATTTCACCTGAAGTTAAGTGAATATGGAATCCAGATGCGACGACAACTGGTGCAGCGTGAAAACAACGCAGCATCAGTTACCCTCACTCTGCCGGCCCACAAGGTGGCTCTTCACGCCTCGTTTGAAGGACCCCATATCATAGGAAGAAGGGGCTTTCACTACTTTCTAATATATATTTTATCTTTGTAATAAAATACAAATAAAAAAGATAGTATGTGGGGCTAGGCTATCTGACACCTAGTAAACGAGACGAGACCCTAAGTTTAACATAGATAAATAATTATACTGTATCTTTGGTCTAATTTACCAAATAAGTACCTATGGTATGGGTAGTTATGCTAATTATAGCTCGGGAAAACTCAAGACTGCGTACAAAGGTAAGTAATTAACTTCTCTTTAAAAATGTACTAGTCATTAGCAGAGAACGCCGGGTATATGCTTTGTAGTGAGGCCTTGTAAGGTTTCCAGCAAAAAGGACAACAGAAAGATATTTTAAAAATATCATCGTGCTTTCTATCGATTTTATGTAGGTACGTAATAAGGTATTATTTTTTCAAGCTTTTCAAAGGCAATGGCGACTATGTAGCCATCAAATATTAAACCCTATGCCCTTAAAATTAAATTGATTAAGGCCACTATGGCCATTGTAGTAATCTCAGTAATCTCATAAACCAAAACACAGAAATGCAGGACACTACTGCTTGCTGGCCACATTATATAGTGTAGTATTTATTAGAAACATAGTGTAGAAATTATCTACTCACAACAATAAAATTTATTACAGAACAAAACTTAAAACAAAAAAAAGAAACAACTTAACTGAACTTAAAAAAACCAAAGAAATAAAAATAGCAAATTAAAAACTAAACGCCTATAAATAAAAGATGTCTTCCAACTGTGGGCTCATGGGAACGGTCCCAAGAATGCTGGCAACATTGCCCCTCTGGATTGCCAAGCTAATACGCTGGCAGAGGTAGCTGCCAGCCTTCTTGTCACCGGAGGCCTCAATAAGGCGAGCACTTAGCTCTTTAACAAGTTGCCTTGCCTCCGGCCCCCATGGACCCATTGTTTCCACCGCAAACGGAACAAATAAATAATTACGACCCAGGTTCGCGTATTTGTGCCGTTTGCGATTTTCAGCGCTTACCGCAGCAGCCCCCACATGAAGAGAAGTGGCGCGAACATGCGAGGGAGCCACGGTATCAGCACAGGTTGCATCCCACACCAACGGCCTGCCAAGCTTCCAGGGCCCAATGGTCATAGTAGTAAAGTAAATAGCCTATGACTGTCCCATTGCTAGGCAAACGCTTGCCAACTGCGGGTTTGGTGATAACAAACTCAGGCTATGCGTCAAAAAGCATTTATGCAGGCCGCCATAGTGTGAGCGTTCGGCATAGCGTGGTTGCGCTGTGATGAATACTTTCACTTCCTGGGCTTCACTAGCTGCATTTCATCAGGCAGGGTGAGACCATTTTGGCGTGCCACAAAAAAAAAAAAATCGAAACACAAAGTATTTTTGAAATTAACCTTATGTCTGCTTAGTTAGTATTAAAATTCTATTGTGTCTGTATTCACAGCAGACGACAGATTTTACTTACAGTGAGAGACATAATTACTTACAAAATATCCAAAGCTCTATTCACCGGTTGGTTCTTTAAACTGTTATGATACAATATAGTTAATTGTGTACCGCTAAAAGCTCGTTCCAGCATTAGTTAAACCCCAATTACTATAATTTACAAGCGACCTTCTACAACTACGCCCGCGTTATCGTCCGTATCCCGTGAACCCGAGAGAATTTCAGCAAACCCCGTCTTATCTCTAGCCTACTATATTGAAATGAAGCATAATTTCAGCATCCTAGATCCAGCTATTATATAAAGCTTTTGTGCTTTCTTCAGCAAAGACATCTCTTTTTATATCTTACTAGCTGTGCCCCGCGGTTTCACCCGCGTAAATATTTTCCTATTTTTGCAACATTTTTCATTGCTGCTCCACTCCTATTAGCTATAGCGTGATGTAATATAGCCTATAGCCTTCCTCAATAAATAGACTATTCAACACAAAAATATTTTTTCAATTGGAACCAGTAGTTCCTGAGATTAGCGCGTTCAACCATACAAACAAACAAACAAACAAACTCTTCAGCTTTATAATATTAGTATAGATATCAGATTAAAATATGGGCTTTTAAATATTTACTAACATAACTATACTCGTGACATCTATATATTAGTACGTGAAGCGAAAACATAGTGATACTTTTTTGCGCACACGGAGGAGTATGTATTTGGTATAGTTACGTTTGTAATGACCTACCTATTACATTGTAAAGTGAAACTATGTCAGCAGTTTTAACCGACCACGCGGCCGGGATTAGCCACGACGCCAGTCGCTTCCCCCCGTTCAACCTGTACCTACATTCCGTTGATTTAATGTGTAATTAAATAATTCAGTCAATATACCCGAACATTCGTGAACTGTATACGTGAGTTTACTTTCCTTACCTTCTACAACAAGTGATGCATTAGTTGCAATAATATACGCTATACCCGCGTATACGCACACGTTTATATGTTTTATTGTTTATAAAAAAGGAGTCCCGAATGATTAAATTTAAATGTATATTGTGTTACAGTTATTTCGGAGCTCGATGACGCAATGGTTAACGCGCCCGGTCTGCGAGTGCTGAGGTTAAGCAACTTCGCAAAGGCCGGTCATCGGATGAGTGACCAAAAAATGTATCATCTCGAGCTCCTCCGTGCTTCGGAAGGCACGTAAAGCCGTTGGTCCCGGCTGCATTAGCAGTCGTTAACAACCATCAATCCGCACTGGGCCCGCGTGGTGGCTTATGGGCCGTTCTCCCTATCTATCCATAAGGGAAGGCTCGTGCCCCAGCAGTAGGGACATAAAATGAGCTGATGATGATGATGATGATAATGATGATGATTTCTTGTGAATCGGTTGAATTTTGACTACAGGGCGACCACTAGTCCTAATAGATCACGAAAGTTCCAATTAAATATAACATTATGAGAGCTCTTTTTCAGTAATAACAATTTGAAATAGCTATCTTTATTTAAAATAGTTATTATATTTTGTACAATATTATAGTACATAGCATATTATTACTAGATGTCTGTTTTGGTACGTATTATATTTGATCCTTTTAAATAAATCGATCACTAACCCCTGCTAAACTAACGAGTGAAGTTGTCTCAAGAGAATAAAATCCAAGAAGGGCCACGATAATATTAAACAAACACAAAACCTCAGATTACAAATGGCGACTACAGTACTCTAGTACAAAATGTTACTCCGCAATTTCTACAATAAAAATATACATTTCATACATTTTGTTTAATCCTGATAGCATTAATTCATGATGTTAGTGCTTGCATAATATTACCTCATAAATTAATTAACTGGCATCGGTTTGGTAATAAAAAGTATGACGTTGATTTATTTCAACCGACTGATTAATTAGACCGTCTCGTAGAGTTCTTTTGAATTTGTTATAAGTATTTTTCTACTTTATTTTGGTATTATGTAGTATTTATTATTTTGAGTAATTATTAACGAGTTTCTTTCTATGTTTATTACTGAATATAATAAATAAATATCGGATAAGTACTCACATACATTAAACATGTTAAGAATTCCGTTAATAATTACTCTAATACAATGCAAGTGACCATGATCGTTTAAATAGTTATATTTATTATTTATTGTCACTAAACCATAAATTAATTATATTATTATTAATGCTTAAATCCGAACTGTTTATAAAGAAGGTTTGACATTCAAGAACGTTTCCAAAGAAAGAAAATCGAAATAGATGTGTTGCTTTAATTATTAGTATGTGTATATACTTATGCTCTATCGTTAGAGGGAAAACCGCGGGTTTTTTCCACACAACCGTATTCCTCATTATCCTCACTGAGCTTTCCTATCCCCTTTTATTATATTATAGACTTTTTCACTTCGTTCTGGAAACAAAAATTAGGTTAGTGTTTGCACTTTCTTTTGTTTTTATTACGTTTGACATTTTGCAAACTACCGAAAAGTGTTTCACTTATTATCATCAAAGGTCTACTAGAATTCTATATACTGAAATAAAATACCTTATACCGATTTACTAGATATACACACATTCGTACAAATGTTATATCATTTTGAAATGAATTTAAGATTTATATTATTTATATTTAAGGAGTAAGATTTTTTATCACATAAAGTATAAATGTGTCCTACAATATTTTCTCATGCAATATCATCCCATCATACATACCTAGGTGATAGATTTTATACCTACTTTTGTGAACTTTTAAAACTATTACGATATAAATCCTATGTAAAAATTATGCATTCAAAAAGTATTGTAAAAAATAAACAACATTATTGACGAAAAAAACCATATTCCTCCAAACATTTTCATCTACTACTTTACGTTTTTTAAATTAATATTTATTAAACAAATGTATTTCTAATAATAATAATATATTTTATTTTTGTGTATTCTAATTACTTGTCTAGGTTTTAAAAAGGCACCCATTATCCAATTTCGTAATTCTAGGATCATTAATTTCGTCTCCGCGCTGATGAGTCAATCAGTCAATCAGGATTTACTCTTTTTATAAGTAATACGCCTAAGGCGAAAGTGGCTCCTCGTTTTTTTTTATTAAAGCTTTCGAGTAAACATGATTGAACGCCATCAAAACATTTTCTTTATTAAAAAAAATAAAACAATGGATAATGTTTTTTCCTTTGAATTTAAATAACGAAAAAAGACATTGGTATAAATAAGAATGAATATTTTTTATATGCTCTTTTTACTATAAGTAATATTGTGAATGTAGATTTAGCCTTAGCCCAGTAGTGAGATGATTGATAATAACGTCATAATTATATTAAACTCCAGTAGTTTTGACAGCCACACCAATCCGCACTGGGCCCGCGTGGTGGTTTATGGCCCGTTCTCCCTAACCATCCATAGGGAAGGCTCGTGCCCCAGCAGTGGGGACATAAAAAGAGCTGATGATGATGATGAGTTTTGACAGTAAATAAAAATAACAATTTCATCATCATTATCATCATCAGCCTACACACGTCCACTGCTAGACAGGCACCAAGTGCACGCCACAATTTGTAGTGTGAATTTTATTTCGTTGTTTTGGCTAAGCAGCTAGGTGATATGTAAGTACTTATGAATAGGACTATTTGTATCGTAACTTTTTGTACTGGACCAACTCTGAAATCTTAAAAAAAAACAGCTGTTTCATACTGAGAGGTGGGCGAGTTTGGCTGCTCTCTGAAGCGTTGGAGGGACCATCTCGACTTCCGTTTGATAGGTTTGTGAGAGATCGCCAAAGTAACAGCCGTATGAGATTTGGGGTAGATTGCCCAGCAGTGGGTTACCAAAACATAGGTTAATAAAAAAGGGGTTTTTGTAATTTATGAAACGTCTGATTTTTTTAAAAATCTTATCACAGTCAACCAATCAAAAAAAAATAATTATTTATAAGTACAATGACCTATTCGCGAAAACCATATTAGTTAGCTTCATGGGTATAATAACGTATGTTCAATGTACCTACATGTATGAAGTGACTGGCATGTGCTACAGGTGAATGTACGTTATTTTCATGTCATGCATAAAAAATAAGATCTTATTATCATAATAATAGGGTACTAATAGTTAATCGTGGAAAAACACGCAACGAGACAATGTCCAACGTACGGTTACTTACTTAGTTATTTGTAGCATAATTATTAATTTAACAAGGCCACATTAGAATTACCTAGTTCTTTAACTATGTACTGAGTCTTATAACTAAATAAATAACTAGGTCGATGGTGGCGCGGTCTCGCAGTCTTTGCAACGATCGCAAAGTAAAGCTGACTACGGAGCGGTCGGCAACGGAATGGGTAAAAGAAGTCGGTCCCGGTTAGGGTTGCCATATCTCCGGATTTGACCGACTCTGTGGTCTAGTGGCTAAGATCACCGGTTTAGACCCAGAGGTCCCGGGTTCGATTCCCAGCGGGGGCTACATGTTTGTGTACTCGGTTTGGTTGCCGGTAGGACTTGTTTGTCCGCCTGGCTAGCTACCACCATCTTATCTAAATATGTCGCCATAACATCTATGTTTGTAGCATTGTTCTGTTGCGGCAGCTAGAGATGAGGTGGCCAGTGCCTCACTAGTTGAGGATCCCGGGTGAAGTGCGCTTCCATCATTGACCTTATCATCATTTAACATCAGGTGAGATCTAGGCAAGATCAAGGCACTGTGCTTACCCGTAAAAGATGGCGGGAATAGATCGCAACTCCCGCCATCTAATATTTATGCTGTAAAAAAACATAACATGAAATACGAGTACGTAGAGTACTACGTACGTTATGTAGGTCAACCCTGCTCCACTCGTGTCCTGTCATCTTCTTTCAACTGGACTCTGCTTCTGCTTATCATCAGAAAGAGCAGATTCATTTGCCAACTCTTCTAAAAAACTAGCTTTTGTTCGCGGCTTTGCTCACATGGGCTACACGACCTGTAATTGTTTTTAATAAAAGCAAAACTTATTTAAGGTAAAAGTGTCTATAAGGATAATCCTGAAACACTTCATAATTTCTAACCAGGCCCAATACCGAAAGATTTAACTTTTATAATGACAGATTTCCATACAAACTTTAAACACCTATTTCACCTCTTTAGGGGAGGTTTTTCCAAAAATGCTAAAACACGTAATTTTTTATTTTTATTTAAAAATCTAAAGATTGATTAATTTATTCATTTTAATACTTCTTACTTTAAAAATATTGATTTGCCCAAAAACACTTTCTTCCCTTTTTTACTCCTTACATGAAATATAAACAAAATTCCTGAGACACATCATTCTTTATTTCTTTTCAAAAAGCCAAATACCAATTTTCATGTAGGTATTTTACTTAAAAACAGACGGACTTTCATACAAACTTTCACCCCCTATTTGACCCCCTTAGGGTATGATTTCCGTAAAATCCTTTCTTAATGGCTGATTACGTCACTCATTTGAGCTAATTACCTATATGAAATTTAGACTATAGGTTATATAAAGGTTAATTAACCTATAGTCTAAATTTCATATAATTTGCTTCAGCGGTTTCGGCTCAGCGATGATGAATCAGTCAGGACAAGTCATTATATGTATATAGATACTTAACCCACTTAGTCCGACCGGGTGTTATAACACCTCTAAAAATGTTTTTGTTTTGTTTATTATAATTTTTAACGCAAATTTCATAGTAAAAAAAAAGTAAATATTGTTGAATAATATCGGCGGGCTGGTTAGAACTACGATAGCTCAATTGGGAGAGCACCTGACCCGGTATGTCAGAAGGGTGCAGGTTCAAGTCCTGCTCGTGGAAATTTTTTCATCATTTGTGTTTTTGTAACCTCTAAAATTATTATAAGTATAGATGTTTTAGTTATTTTATTTATAACCACACACAAAAGCCTGGCAGGTTTAAATGGGAAACATGTATGGTGTTTATTAAGATAAGATCATAATTTGTAAATATTTATGTAAGTAGATAGTATTATTGTAATTAAAATGCAATTTTGTTGGATTAAGATCTTTTAAAGTTATAATTTTAAACAACATAATATTCACTATTGAATAAAGAACCCGATGTGTGTTACAGAATAGGGTTTTTTTTTATTTTACGTGTACGAGAATATTTATGGTGACTTTATTTTTTCCATCAATAATGCGATGGAAAAAATAAATTCACCATAAATGTTCTCGTATAATCTAAGAATAGATAACCCAACGGCTAGGTACTTGCCAGTGAGCGACAAAACCCATGTATTTTGATATGATATTTGCACTCAGACGAAGATTTCCGTGGCCCACTCTCATCTAAACGTCAAGAGGGATTCCGGAAAGGTTTATGTAATGAGGCTATTCTGGGCCCCTTAATACGCGTTATATTTATTAGCTCTAATACATTTCTCTACCTTTACAAGAAGTAATACAAAACTGACAGATTATAACGATACATCGTACTTACGTGTACACAAAACATCTGACTGTAGCATATTTTTACTTTCTGTAGCATTTGTTTAAAGAATTATAATTCACAAAGCGTAAACACTTAGCTCAAGCTCCATAACCCAGTGGCTAGCGCATTTGTTTTACTATCTTTGAAGTTAAGCATAAGATAAGATAAGATAAATACACTTTATTGTACACTAAAAAGATATTTTGACATAAAAAGTACACGTACAAAGGATTGATGTGTCAACTGATGGGGGGACCCAATGAAAAACATCTCGAACATGAACATGCTTCGAAAACCACGTGTTGTTGGTCCCGGTTGTTGTCCGTAGGATAGCAGTCGTTCAAACTTACCAAAAGTCTTTTTCGAGTGTCTAATAATATAATTAACTAATAGTATTTTCATCGATCGATCGCTAGAGATTATTTACCCGCTTTTAGCACAAATTCACTTAAATACTTTAGGATGTTGGGAAAAGCTGCAGCCTTTTTGCTCGACACTAGGGTTGGAATTTTTTGCCCATCTGCCTTCGTCCTGATTTTATTTCATGATAGGGTAATACTGTGTTTACGGTGTTTCTGCTTCAGGAATTAATCTGAAGTAATTCCCCAGATCCGTTCAGTGTCATAAAAGATTAACTTTCCATGAAAGGTATGACTCTTTTACGACGTATCGTATCGTTTTACAAAAGACTAGGACCTCCTTGAAATTCACCAGCTGTTTTAATAATGGCAGCCTTTTAAATACGAGCCATTGACAGTTTTAAAGTGGAATCAAATTGAGTCTGTGAATAGTACATAATTTAAAAATAACAATTACGTTTGATGCCTAAAAGTTTTCCTCAAAGTCAAATTACCCGTTAATCAACACGGTCTGTGGTTTGTCAAATATTTTACACTTTTAACCCTTCACATTTCGAGTACCAATCAGAAATAACAGAAATATAACTTACGTACATATATTATTTTGTGAATTAAGACTAACATTTACAATGTATTAAAATAACATTACAATCGATAGAAAGACAAAAATTGAAATTTTTTTCACATGCTTTAATTGAGAAGAATGAAGTGGGAAGTGTCAGCGCCTCAGGAAATAGCTCTGAACGATCGTACTCGTATCAAAATCCGATAGCAAAGCTTTACTCTAAGCTCCCCAGATATTCGATTCTCGAGCAGCGGCAGCGGCATTATTCGCGACACACCGCATGCATTTCGCAAACATTGCATAGAGCGCCTGTGCCGTTTCAAACTGCTAACATTATGTTCCCGTCGTATCGTAACGTTATGTGGTCGTCAGGCACCCGCTATAATCATCCCAGACGGGTCGCAATGGCGCCATTTGTGTACCAACGACTCGTATTAGCATATGCGGAGATCAGCAATATACAAAAATGCTCACGCTTTGAGAGCAGCTCTCAAAATCCTTAAGTACACTAGTGTGGAACGTTAAACACTCCACTACGCCGTCGCCCCTGCGGAACTTTTGAGCCAAGTAGTTGCGGACTACCTCACGCAAAAAAGCATCAAATAAACAACGCGAAATTTGCGGTGTTCGCAAAGTTTGCCGCCAAGCTCTGGAGTGGGTAACCGCGCTAACAAATACCTTTGTCGCTTTTATTTACGCTGTCGCAATAGTATTAAGTTAGGTGTGAGATACGATATTTTTTTTATTAAGTATTCCATTGACCAATTAGATAATTAAAAACGAATGTAATGGATTTATTGTATTGTACATGTTCTGTGGAGAACGGACTTCCGCAAATTAGTAGGTATCATTCTCAATATTATTGTATTATTACAATGTTATGATTGTTGTGGTCTAGAGGTAGGCTCAATCCTTACCACTGGCCCATCATATTTTACTACTGGAAAGACAACAGGTAACATTATAATAATATTCAACATTTATAAATCGTGCTTTTATAATTTTGTTTTCAAAAATAATAGTTTTGTTTAATTGAATTTCAAAATTGATAAGTTATATACTTATTCAACTACCATTCATTATGAAACCCACGTGACTTACCTACTATTTAAAACAAAGGTCACAAAAAACCCTCTTATTTCACATTACGGTATATTTAAAATGTATGATATACGCCGATAAGTAGCAAAAAGACAAGAGAGCGTTGTCAACTCATAGTAAAATAAAAAAAGTATAAATTAACAAAAAGTATTTACTTTGTTAATGCCTTGTCTCGACAGAATATCTTATACCAGCTACCTAAGACCTCTTTCAGATTTATGCATACCTACTTAAGAATTAATTTTACATCTAACTCTGTTAGCTTCTTAATATGTAATCTCAAGAAAAGTTATGTTCTTCCAGAAATTCTGAATAAGTTAACCGCTCAGTTCGTATCTCTCGAGGCACATTTAGTAAAAACGTTGCGGAACGAAATCAAAGTTACGACCATAGGTAATAAGTGTTAAAATTTTGTTATCTTGTTATTCAGTAATTCAGATGAGTTAAATATTCTCTACTAACTTTCTCCGCGGCTAAGTATGTGTAAAATTTGGTTTGATATAATTTAGGAAAAAAGAGATGTTTCCAGGGATTTAAGTTATGTCATTTTACATTGTCAACTATCTTTAAAAAATAACTTTAAAAAAATATAAACACCATTGATTGAATGTATGTATAGTGTTTTTTTTAATACAATAAAAATAGTTTATTTAGGTTGTAATATTGTTTTGTCAATCTATATATTAATACGTGAAGCAAAAACTTTGTACCCCTTTTTACGAAAATTGAACGGACGGAGGAGTATGAAATTTTGCACACTTATAGTTTATATAGATAAGGATTGCAGAATGTTAATATTTTTTTTTAAATTATGCATAAAAAATACATTAAATTAATAAAACAAACATTACACACACTACTATATATTTGACACACATGCATAAATACTCTTTTCAAAAATTTCAAAAATCGAAGAGGAGCAGCCTAAATCTGTCAATGCCAATCCAAACTCACATTCTATCTTTTTTAATTCTTCATTGCTTAGGATACAATTCGTGCAGCCTTAATAAAATTACGGTCGAATTTCGACCACTGGGCGACCACTAGTATTGTTAATTATACATTTTGAAACTGCCGCGTTCCATTTTATACAAATCTTTATACGGAGACTAACGCAACCTATGTAGCATACGTATCCTAGTAAGACCGTAACCACAAACAGTGCAACACAGTTGAAACGTTGGGCATATAGCTTTGTCTATATAAAGTATATAGTTTCATTAATCACCAATTTAAAATTATGTTTAATGTTGTTAATTACTTAATAACTTAGAAAATACAATATCCGTTAGTTGTGTGATGTACTTACAACTATCAGCTTAATACTGTTAGCAAATTCCTATTAGTTATAAGTATTGTTAAGTAACGTTATATCTATAAAGTTAAATTTGTAGCGGTAAGCAGATTATACAATTTATCGGTAAAAATGCCACTCAGGTAACGATGCCATGTTTTACGTTGCCTTTGCCTGTTATCATCATATGGTAGAGGTAATGTTACCTATTATTAACGGTATTCAAAGCCCTGTTATAAATGTAACATAGACACATACATTTACGGCAATGAACGAGGAGTTCGTTGAATCACCTAACCTTACCCTTTCGTTTTCAACCACATAATTCCGAGGGAGATTACATTTGAAATGTTTTTTTTTTCCTGACACGTGTTTGAATAAAGAAAAAGCAACGCGTCGCATTAAATGTTTGAAACGTCGTCGAAAGGTCCGGAGCTGTAGTCGGAAAGGATTAGTTTGCGAGGCTGCCGTTTAGTAACGATCGTATAAACAACATCTTCAGGTCTTCAGGGGAGCTGTTGAGGACCTTAATCTGCTTTGAAAGATGATATACTATTAGGTATGGAATAATTTGAAGAGGAGAATAATTTTTGGAAGTTTGTATTGTTACGTTGTATTTGTTTTTTCTATTAGGTATTCCTTTGTTTAACATTTTTTGTTATGTGTATCGTTACATAAATATTACGAAAATTTGGTTGCGTACAAAATTGTTATAAGGAAAATGTGTTGAAAAATGTGGTTAGTGGAAATAAAATCTACTCTTTTTCCCGATAAGGTCAGATAAGTTTTTCATCATTAACAAAGCATTCATTAATTCATTCATCATCATTATCAGCTCATTTATATGTCCCCACTGCTGGGGCACGAGCCTTCCCTATGGATGGATGAGAAGAACGAGCCGTAAACCACCACGCGGGCCCAGTGCGGATTGGTGGTTGTTAACAACTGCTAATGCAGCCGAGACCAACGGCTTTACGTGCCTTCCGAAGCACGGAGGAGCTCGAGATGATAAATTTTTGGTCACTCATCCGATGACTGGCCTTTGCGAAAGTTGCTTAACCTCAGCACTCACAGACCGGGCGTGTTAGCCACTGCGCCATCGAGCTCCTAAAGCATAAAAGCATTATTATTATTATTTATTATATATAATTATATATTTATTAATTATTATTAATTATATATAAGCATAAAAGCTAAGCTGCTTTTATGCTTATATATAATTAATAAGCAATAAAGCATTATGTACTATAAAATTAGGATGAAAGTCGAAGTAAAATCAGGTCCTAAAAGGTACTCATATGCCTATATTTATAAATATAAATGTATATGCGTATATATGCTAAGCATGCGTTGCGTTAAGCCCGTTAAACATTTTATCGGAAATCAAAAGAAGTTTCTGAATGGGTGTGTAAAATAGAGCCACATGTAGTTCAATATTATCGCCATTAGAGAGTTTTGGAACTTCAGAGGAACCAAGGAAAGTAATTAGCGTCAACGAAATATTCATCCTGCCGTGCGATTCGGATGCTAAGTGATGGATGGAGGATCCCTTTTCATGTCGTTGTTATGAATTATAATTAACGCTTTACAGCAATTTATGACTAGAAGATACCCACCGGAAAGTATATAAGTATATTGAAACAGCGAAGCTGATGGAGGGAATTAAGTCCCATGTTTATAGTGCTTTAAAGATCGCATTTAAGTTTCGATCGGTCAACCATATTTTTTACATTGTAAATAGAGAAACATGTTGTATGTCTGCACAATGAGCTTTCTTTAATAAAAAAGATAGTTTCTGAGTTGCCGATAACGTTTTTATATTTCAGAATTGCTTTATAGCGTGCTTAGTCTATCTACTTAAGGTTAGTAAGAAAGTATATAGGTACTTGCATGTTGTAGGGGATGGTAAAAAAATCTCCTTGTTTTTACATTTGTAAATTATGACGTATGTTTATAATACTGTATCAAGTGAGTACGTAAATGGACAAAAAAATGTGCTTTGTAAATCACCAACAAATATGCTAGTTTTGAATAATCTTTTATATCGTTACTCAGCCAATTTATAGTCCGGTCACAAGTATCAAACTATAAGCGGTTTTGTTGTTCCGGAACGGACTGCTATCAACATCGGTCAGGACTATACC